>JANAVB010029215.1:0-180600 GCA_029216955.1 Iris pallida | reverse complement strand
CTTGGCTATCTGAATAGTTCCATGGTTATCTTATATATATATCGTCCTGCTTATTGTGCCCGCCTTAAACAATAAGATCAGGGGTCCAGTTCTGTTCAGGCGAAGGGTTCAACCCGGTCCTTGTTTGGGTTAAGGGTTGTAACCTGGCTCCCGGAGCAGTTCTGTGTTCTCTCTTCGTTTATTGTCTTATTGTAACCCCTGTCATGCTCGTCATGTTTACCTTTACTTCAATACCATGATTATTTATACTGGCCTTAACAATAAGATCAGGGGTCCAGTTCGTTCAGGCGAAGGGTTACAACCCCGGTCCTTGTTTGGTTTAAGGGTTGTAACCTGGCTTCCGGAGCAGTTTTGCGTCCTCTCTTCGTGTTATTATCTGTTACCTTATCAATAGTAATTGAGGCGGGTTCTATTCAGGCGAAGGATTGCAACCCCGGTCCTTGTTTGGTTAAGGGTTGCAGTTGGCCACTGAATGGTTTCTCCGTGCTCAATATATATTGATTATCTCAGTTATTATCAGTATCTTTTTATTACCTTAACTATTTATTTGTGATATGCTGGTTTTAGTTCCTAAGTGAAGCCTCCTTTGTGCACTTGCTCTTTCTGGGGTCTGACCCAGCTGGTTTTGTGTGGCCAGATATCGGAGCAGCAACAGAGGATCCACCTGTCTTCCAACCCGATGGTGACCCCAGGCGTAACCAGGACAACGAGTGGGTTTCTTTTGTCCTCCCACCTATTTGTAAAATTATTCTTTTGAGGCGTTTAGCCGGCGAGCACGTGTTAGCTCGTATTGCACCTTTATTTACGTTGCCTATGGGCTGTAACATGATTGACAAATCCTAGGTTGATCATGTATGACTGAACTCTTGCTAGTCCTGACATTTTGTACGACAGCTTCATATCATCCTATGTAATGTATGGGACGCCTTGCTATATAATTTGGTGCTCTGACATCTTGTAACTACTATTACTGCTTGTGATTGAGACATAGGCTTGTTCATGACCATAGAAGACTGTTGGCTTGTAGTTAAACCCTCATGTATCTAGACAGCCGTGACGTATAGCGAGGTGGGTTGCACTTCAATATACGTAGCTGGCTGTACGCCCCCGCTCTCCAGTATTCTGGTTCTGGGCGTAACACAAGTTCATACGTCAACTAAGATATTTCACCGTCTGACTAGTACTTAAATTCGAATAAGTCACGAACACGATAATCATGTGGATGGTAAACAAGAAATATAATATGTAGGGATTCATGATATTAACCCGTGTAACCGCGTGTCATCGAAGCAGGAAGATCATATGTATAATATAATGGAAAAAAAAGTATCAGAAATTGAAAGAAATCTGTATATGTACTTGTCTGGGGTCTTTGCTGGTGAAATCGATACCATTGGTTTGGAATAGTCCAGTTGGCTAGGGGTAGCACGCAAACTAACAATACCTAATCACTCAGTGAGCCACAAAAGTCAACTCCTGTCATTGTCTCCGGATGCTGAAACATACATCACCAACGTGTTTGGTATAAAAAAAAATCTAAAAATGCCTACCCAAAAGTCCAATTCTGGATAGAGGGACAAAATTATAATTTTGGGTCAAAATAATATCCACCATTGGACCGCTTGGCACCGAAAAGCGTACAGTATCTACGGTCTCTAAAGTTATCAAATATATGTCTACGCGTCGTTTAATAATACAAACCCAACCATATGTCCAAATTAGATTTCGATGGGCGTGCACAAATCGTCCGTTGGATCGGGTCGGAGGCCCGCCAAAAATAGCGTTCCGGTCGACCTTCTCAGAATTGGACCAAACGTGACATATAGGACCAAAAAATAAATACGGTCTTGTGGCCAAGTCCCTTCTCGATATGACGAACGTGTACGAAGTTAGGGGTTAGTTTACAAAAGGCGATATGGGGTATATCGACCGATACACCTCGATTTCGTCGCACACAGCACAATTAAAACGAGTTCTGTCAATCCCAAACGTCAAAAACATTCATATGCGTCTTTCAATGCTTATGATGGGTTGTGACACGTCATCGAAAAGTTTTCTAAAATTCTACAGTTTTTAGAACAGTTTTCTCAAACTTTGTAAAATAATTTCTTGTTATCCAGTAGATGAAAATAGTTCTACAAAAGGTTTTTAAACTCCTATAGGCATCTAGGTCTATATTAATTAGTTTCTTGAATTTTAACTGGATTGAACCAAATTTGGTCTTCCAAAAATCGGGATCGGGACACCGTTTTGCGAAACAGGTTTTAGTCGATTTTTGAATCGATTTCCTGCCGATTTAGGGCAGAATATCTAGATCTATTTTAAGGGTTTCGAAAATGGTTATGTGGCCTATGCATAGAATAATTTAGATCAAAATTTGAATCGAACATTCAAGTTAAAGTCAAGCGGCAAAAAGGGTACCTCGTTGTATCGAACATAGAGGACTGCTCTGTTCTAGTCGGGTTTGGGCATCCCGGTGGCGTTGCGATGGCCAGAGGTGCGCAAAGGCGAACGGGAAGAGGCGCGGGACATCAGAAGGCTGGGTTGAAGGGGCGATCTCGAAGAGTTTTGATAGGGTTTTTCTTCAAAGCTTTTCGATCAACGTATATATAAGTGCGGTAGTTTAATCCATTTTGAATTTGATTCTAAACCAAATTTTGGATCTAGATTGGTTCAATCTATGGAGATTATGACATCCTACTTGATAAATCTGTGGGGATTTGGCTGGAAAAGATTGGGTGAAGATTGGTTAAAGATTTGATTCAATCAAATCCCCTTATGTGTTCGCAGGAAGGAAAGAAGGGAGGGGGGGGGGGGGGTCGGGCTGCTTATCTATTATCCTTCAGGAGCAGTAGATAATGCTATCTTTTTTTCTTTTCTTTTCTTCTATAGATACCTATATATATATATATATAATATATATATATATATATATATTATATATAATATTATATATATTATATATATATATATATATATATATCTATAGGTATCTATAGGTATCTATATATATATAATATATAATTATATATATAATATTATATATAGATACCTATGAGCCTATATATACCTATATATCTTTTTTTTTTTATTCCTATAGATACTATAGATACTATAATATATATATATATATATATATATAGATTATATATATATATAATATATATATTATATATATATATATATATTTATTCCTTCGGGAGCAGTATATATATTATATGTATATATATATATATATATATATATTATATATATATATATATATAGATATATATACTGCTCCCGAAGGAATAAAAAAAAAAAAATATATATATATATATATATATATTATATATATATATCTATATATTATATATATATATATATATATATATATATATATATATATATAATAATATATATATTTTTATTCCTTCGGGAGCATATATATATTTATATATATATATATATATATATATATATATATATATATATAGATATAATATATATATAATATTTTACCTATATATATATATATATATATAGATATATATATAATATAATATATTTTTATATATATATATATATATAGGTAAATAGATATATATATATATATATATATATATATATATATATATATATATATATATATATATATAATATATATATATATATATATATATATATATATATAGGTAAAATATATATATATAATTATATATATATATATATATATATATAGGTATCTAGAAAATATATCTATATATTAGATTATATATATATTATATATATATAATATATATTATCTATCTATATATATATATATATTATACCCAATAAAACTAAGAAATCCTAATAACACTTTTTCTAGTGTAGGGTTTATCTTATAAAAAGATATGTACATCATAATATTTATTTTCTAATACTATCTATCTATATATATATATATTTTATATATATATATATATATATATATTATATATATATATATATAATATATATATATATATATTATATATATATATATATATATATATATATAGGAACACAAAAAAAACAAAAAAAAAATATATAAGGTAACTTGTACATGTATTTATTCAATAGTTATTCCTACAAGTATATAACCTAAAAGCTCAAAAATACACCAAAATATTTTAGGAAGAATTATTTCACAACTTCAAAGTAAATATTAATTTTATTAACAATAACATAATTATTATATATACACAATTATTTGTAACCATGTATATTAGATCATTAAAATAAAATACAACATACACACACACAAAATATCGACATGGACGTCCTATTTTAAATAGGCTAAATTGTACTTTGATACCCTCAACTATTCTGCTTTTTCAAGTTGATACCATAAACTTTTTACTCAACAACTTAATACCTCAACTATTATTTTTCAACTTGATACCTAAATTTTTAAAATCTCCAAAATGTCCTTATCCTTCCCTCTCCCCTCCCCACTCCGGCGACCACCTCCCTCCCTTCCTCTCTGGCGACCACCTTCCCCCTTCCCGCGGCGGTGACCCCCCTCCCTCTCCGGCGATGGTGGAGTCGGAAAAGGAGGCAGAGGGAGAGGGAGGAGAGAGCGGGAGGGGGAGTGCGGGTGGCCGAGGTGGAAGGGAGTGGGGGCGGAGGGGAGGTGCAGGCGGGGCGGGAGGGGGTAGGGTGCAGGCGGGGCGGAAGGGGAAAGAGTGAGGGCGGGGGCGGGGGGGGTGGTGGCCGGAAGTGGGAGATGGAGGAGGGGAGGGGGAGGGATTGGTGGTAGTTTTAATTTTTGGGTAAGAGCATTATTGTCCAAAAACATTTTAGGGTATCAAGTTAAAAAAAAAGTTGAGGTATCAACTTGAAAAAATGGAATAGTTGAGGGTATCAAAGTGCAATAAGCCTTTTAAATAATTAGTCAGCTAATAATTTGAATATAACGATATTATCAAGATAATATATATATATATATATTATCTATATATATATATATAATATATATATATATATATAAACAAAATCTTTAAATCTAAATGGAAAAAAAATTTTCAACTATTTAGAAACCAAATATTATTTTTTTAGTTCCAAAAAAATTCGAGAACATATGTTTTTAGAAAAATTAAACATCATTTTCAAACTATAAATTTAATTATTTTTTAGTTTTTTTTTAAAATACAAAAGTAATAACAAAATAATCTTTAATTATTTCAAAGAAAATTTTCTAATCATGATGTTCAAATAAAATAAATAGTTAGACAAAATAAAGATTTACAATCGGAAGTGGGCTTACAGCAGGGACATGGCCGTAGGCTATGTGTGTTGCACATGTGAGGCAAGGCCAGTGTTAGCAGTGGCAAACATATAGGGGCCACAATAGTGCACCTGTGCACTAGTGCACAGGTATTTGGGGACTTCCTAAGTGACAGTGTCAAGTGTCCAAGTGTAGTTAACTGTCATTGACAGTGGTTGCATAGGTGTTAAGTGTTCGTGTGTGGAGTGTGCATAGGCCATGTAGGCATGTGCACTGGGTGCACAGACAGGAAACAGGGGACTTGGTAGTCCCTGTTCGAGCCACGGGTGGAGGCATTTGGCTTTGGGCACTTGGCTAGTAGACAGGAAAGTGAGGACTGGTTAGACAGGCCATAGGTCTAAGTGTTTTGAGTGTATGGTGTTTGAGTTGGTGTGTGAGGGTAAGTGAAATAGAGTGTCATGTGTGAACTGGTGGGTGTGAAGATAGGCCTAGGAGAGGTAACTGTCAAGTTGATAGTGTAGTAGAGAGGGATGTAATGTGACAGTAAGATAGAGTTAAGGTAAGGAAATTTTCTAGTAATGGGTAACTGTGAACATGTGATGCATTAGGTAATGTGGTAAAGGCAGTACCGTATAGGTTTGCATAAAATCTAGTATACATATATAGAAAATACTATAGATAATAGATAATTACAACATATAGGTAATCGATAATTACATATATATGTAATAGGATAATGCTATACCTAAGTAATACAAATATAGAGGCTATCGATGCAAATAGGGTATTAGCCCTAGGTTACCTACAGTTAAATAGGGTAATGATTAGGGTAAGAAATTTACCTAGTATAAGGGGTCATAATATGGGTAATATATAAATATGTAGGAAATACATATAGATAGAAAGGTAATATGAAACTAGACATTACCTATATATTAAAATAGGTAAACTTAACCTAGGTTCGACTTGATTTGACCAAGGTTGACCAGTTTGACCCAAAAGTCAACTTTTAAGTCAAATTGACCTAGTTGACCCCGGAAACCTAGTTTGACCTAGAATTGACCTAGAATTGACTTAAAATGCATATTACACTCTAGATATCCATGTTTAACACACCTAACACCAAATTAACATATATATATATATATATATATATATATATATATATATATATTATATATATATCATATATAGGTCTTTTTGACTCCACTTTGGGCCTCGATTCACATTTACTGCTTAGGACCGCAGGCGAGTACATTCTCTGATAGTTTTATTATTTGTTGATTATTATAATTTTGGTTCTAGTATTGTAATACTTGATTCCCTGACACGATGGAAACATGGATTGGTATTTCTGGATTTTTTTACTTGCGACACATGCATCTTACTTGTTTGGCCTCTATTTATGGAAATACCTACTGGCATCACCTACTTATCTGGCTGGTCTCGTACTTGATATGCATGTCGGGACTTAGGTTCATTGTACTAGTCGGGCAAAGAAAAACTTGAGTAGACATGTAAATATTTCTAAATATGTTGGAACCACCCCTTACTAGTCTAATATAGAACTATAACAGTCGCACACTTCACGTGCGATGAGCCGTATTACCCTTAGCCATTTACATATCGAAAAAGGTATTTCAAAACACTAGTATAGTTATAGTCTTGCTGGTCTCACTTTATACCTCTTGACTGGACTCACTATATATATTCCAGCTAGACTCTCTTATATTTTCTTGTTGGACACACTATGTATCTCAGTTAGTTCTCTTATACTTTATAATCTTTATTTCTATATATCTTGATTCACTATACTAATCTTGTTATTATTCTCTAGTTGGTAGCTGCTCTTTATATTTTTTGTCCTTATTTATTTCTTGATCATCATGTACTACTTGCTACAACTATTTTATAGTTTTCATCATTTAATTGGAACTGTTGTTAGAGGTGTGCTTCGTTCCAATCCTGACTGGATATATTTTCAGTTGACGAGATCGAGGATACTTGCCCTACCTATTACGGTGCTCGGAGACCCAAGGAGTGGATCCTCCGGCAGAGTGTTTAGCCTTCCTAGATGGGTGTTAGCTAGATAGTATCACTATTGCTGGATTTGTCTCCAGCCTTGATATATTTGAGACTTGTTATATTTATTCGGGATATGTACTTATTTATAGACTTCTAGACTCTGTTGTATTTGACTTGTGATATTAAACTTTATCTTCGTTATCTTCTATCCAATATTGTGCTTCATCTTCCTTTAGATTCATGTGATTGAGTTATATATTTCATATGTCATATTATTCCTCCATACGGAGATGACGGATTATATTTCATATTGTTAGATGTTATAGACGATCTATACAGTGTTCTACCGCCGACACTGTGACGTAGGCTGGACGTATCCACATCCTCGTGCCCCTAAACCGGGTGTGGGTCGTGATAGGCTTTCTTTCCCTTTATGGTATCATGACATAATTTTCTTGATTCCCATTTACAAGAACACACCATTGCATAAAATTGATGTTTCTTCCCAAACAAACTCTGCAAAGTCAAGAATGCCATTGCAAATCGAGTCGCATCCGGTCTCACTATGTCACGCCTTTTTGTGTATTTTCTCATCATAGCCAATATCCTATGATGAGAATAAATGAACGTTGTGAACGTCTTTGCTTTTTCGATCACATCTCTGAACTTAGGTATTTTAGCAATCCCTTCAAGTATTAGGTCTATTGTGTGAGTGGCTGTAAAAAATAGTAAGCTTCTTTTCCTTCAATAACTTTATGGTCACCATATTATTTGATGCATTATCCGTCACAACTTGAACAACACTTCTGGACCCAATCTTCACTACACTTGTCAACATAATGGAATATATATTCCCCAACATGTGCACTATTGAAGCTTCTTGTGAAGAATAAAAAATTGTACCTTAAGGAAAGAATAAAAAATTAGTACTTAAGCAAAACATATTTTACCATTAATACATATATATGTTCCTTATTCACATGTTTATAATACTTCTCCTCTTACGGTCAGTCCAAGCGTCGGTTATAATTGAACCACCACTTTCAGCCCATTCTTCTTCGTGAATCTTGAGTGACTCTTTAGTTTTCTCCATATCTTTCTCCAAAAGTGGTTCCCTCGACATATATTGTCTTGACTTTTGATAACTTTGACCAAATTAACCAATGACTTCAATGAATTGGTCGAAGCTAGCAAGGGTAAAAGTATTGAAAGGTATGCCTGCCTCATATACCCACTTGGTCAAATATTGATGCATAGCTTCCATCCTTTCCTTGAATTATGCCTTATTCATATTTTGTTATCTTAGCCACTTAGCTGGATTTGCCCCACTATTGGGGTTGATGGATGTAGTCCATTTGTCTATATCTCCAAGAAAATATGAACTTTTTTATCCCACAATTTCAGTTTCTTCAACTTCATCTTGTGGCTCATCAATTTGCACTTCATTCCTTATGATTTCCACTTATTTTTTCTTCTCTATCTTCTTGACTTTACAAGCTTGAATAGTCGCCTTACATTTATCTTGATCTTCTTTCGTAGATCTTGGATATGAGGTCACATTTTCCCTAATATGTCCTGCATGTTGTTTGATCCTATAAATTCCTCTAGAGCAAATTTTGCAACATAATTTGCATTTCAATTTGTCTAAATTTGTAGGATCAACAAGTGCACAATACTCCCATCCAATATCAGTAAATGAACGTCTAAGTATTGATGAACTTGAAATGTTTATGTTGGAGGAGGATACCATATTAGATCCACTTCCAGTCTTTTTTTTCCTTTCGATAACACATAACAAATATATTATATAAACACATTAAAAACTTTCTTGTCACTATGCACCATAACTTATTTCTCATTGTACTCAATGTGTGTGTGTGCATATATATATATATATATATATTATATTATATATAATATAATATATATATATATATATATATATATATATATATATAACATATATATAAATATATATATATATATATATATATTTTTATATATATATATATAATATATATTATAGATATATATATATATATATATATATATATTTTTTTTTTAAATATATATATATATATATATATATATATATATATATATATATATATATATATATAATATATATATATATATATGTAAAAAAAAAATATATATATATATATATTATATCTAATCTATATATATATATATATATATATTTTTACATATATTATATATATTATTATATATATAATATATTTATAATATATATATAATTATATATATATATATATTATAACAATATAATATATATTATCTATATATAGATATATATATATTATATGCACACACACACACATATTATATAAAACACATTAAAAAAAAACTTTCTTGTCACTATGCACCATAACTTATTTCCATTGTATTCAATGTGTGTGTGTTGTGTGTGGTGTTGTGTGTGTGTGTGTGTGTGTGTGCATATATATTATATAGATATATATATTAATATATATATCTAGATCTATAATATAATATAATATATATATATAATATATTATTTTATTTATTTTTTAACAAAACACATTTTATTGAAATAAGGAGAGCTCGAAGAGCAATACAGACTGTGACAGAGCTGGAACACACAAAACGGCCTCTGTTGAACAAGGTAGTAAATAAGAAAAGCTGAGAATCTGGATTTCGAATTACAAAAATTTGAGATACCGAGATTCCAAAACGGAACGCTGGTTCGGTGTACGGGTGCTCAGCCCGTTAGGGGAAATGTCTCGAAATTTCGAAAATCCAAATTTCGAAAAAAAAATTTGAAAATTCAAAATTTGAAATATATATATATATATATATATATAATATATATATATATATATATATATATATATATATATATATATATATTACATAAAACACATTAAAAAAAACTTTCTTTGTCACTATGCACCATAACTTATTTCCATTGTATTCAATGTGTGTGTGTGTTTGTGTTTGTGTGCATATATATATATATATATATATATATATATATATATAATATATATATATATATATATATATATATATATATATATATATATATATATATTTTAACAAAATAGTATTTTATTGAAATAAGAAGAGCTCGAAGAGAGCGATACAGACTGTGACAGAGCCAGAACACACAAAACGGCCTCTGTGAACAAGGTAGTAAATAAGAAAAGTTGAGAATCTGGATTTCGAAATTACAAAAAAATTTCGAAATACCGAGATTCCAAAACGGAACGCTGGTTCGGTGTACGGGTGCTCAGCTCGTTAGGGGAAATGTCTCAAAATTTCGAAATCCAAATTTCCAAAAAAAATTGAAAATTCAAAATTTGAAATACGTATGGGGGAGTACGGGAACGCTTCTCGATGCTCTGGGGGGTGGGCTTGCAACCCAAGGATATTGCACAGCCCGAGGAGGTGGATGGGCGCTCTGCCCGAGGCGGAAGAGGGGGGGGCGCACGGCTCGAGGAGCCTCGGGCCACCCCCGGCGCGTGGCCGAGCAAGGGGCGGGCGGCGGGGCTCTGACGAGAGGGGTCAACCCGACGAGGAGATGGATCGCCAGCGGCTGTCGGGGGTTGGGCGGCGGACGGGAGATCGGGAGGGAGGGAAGGGGAGGGGGAACAGTGGGGGCCCGAAGTCGGGTACTCCGGCGGAGGATGCCGAGAAACGAGGCTCCAGAGGGAGGTCGAGCCCGGAGTGGGGGTTGGTGGCCCGATGAGGGGGGTGGGGGTGGGGACCCGAGGAGGGGAGCGGGGCTTCATCCTCCGGGGGAACGAGGGGCTACAGTGCCACCGGGGGAGGGAACAGAGGGGCTCGACCTCCGGGCGACCGCTGGCATACCACCGGGTGGGGAGGGTCCGCCAGCATGCGACGGAGGGAGCTCCGGAGCTCCGTAGGCGGCGCCACCGCGGGCGTGGAACCGCCAACCGACGCCGATGAGGCCTGGACGGGGGCGGTAGAGCACGTCAAAGGCCACAGCGCGGTGGCCGAAGATGGGGCGGAGGGCCTCTGTACGGCCACCATGGCCCACGAGGAGGGGGCCTCCGACGTAGGGGGGAACGCTGGCGTGCAAGGAGGGGTGGAGACGTGGACCGGTCCTGGGTCGCCATGAGCCGGGATGGGCGGTGCCGGCCACCGAAGGGAGAGGAACGAGGTCGCCTCTGCAGGGGAGGACGTTGTCGCTTCGGGAGGGGGCGCCGGCCACGTAAGAGGAGCGACGACCGGTGGAGGCACCGGAATAGGGAAAAGCGTCGGGAGGGGAGGCACACCTGGCGTAGTAGCGGTGGGGGCAAACAGAGAAGGGGGTGCCGGAGCGGAAGGGGGCACGCCGTGCGGAGCAGCAGCCGAAGAAGAGTCTCGCCTATTCTGGTGGCGCCGCTTCCGCCGAGGATGGCAACGACACCGATGGGGTTGGGGAAGGACGTTGGTAGGAAATAGAGGAAAACCGGTCAGAGGAAAGCCGGCGAGGTGAGGGGGGCCCCCACTAGGGGGCGGACCAGGCGGAGCTCGGCCAGCCTGTGGAGGAGGGGGGGCCTCCTAGGGGAACGAAGATGCCGAAGGGGGTGGTCGGGCCAGGAAAGCCGACCGGCCAGCCTTGCCACCATATCCCAAGGGGGAGGGGGCGGAGAGGTGAGGATGGGGGCACCCTCCGGCTCCCCCCGGCTTCCTCAGCTGGCCTGGATCTTCCTCATCCTCTTACCAGCATATATATATATATATATATATATATATATATATATATATATATATATATATATATATATATATATATATATATATATACCCACACACACACACAATGTGTTCAATGTAGTTTGGTTCAATGTGGGTATAATGGATATATAATTAAAAAACTTTCTCTGTGACTTTGCTCAATAAAACACATTAAAAAACAAAAATTTCTCGTATTGTCTAAGTTTTTAATGTGTCAGCAACTCAGCTGCTCAATAGTAGAATAAAAAGAAAAAGAAAAAGAAAAGTAAAGTGAAGAAGAAAAAGAAAAAGAAGAATAAGAAGAAAAAGGAAAAAAAACTTGAAAACTGACCTAGGTGCCCGCTAGGGCTGCTACTTCTTCTCTTCTGAAAACTGACAGAAGAAAAGAAAACAAGAAGAAGAAAAAAACTGACATGATAGTGCTACTACTTCTTCTTCTCTTCTGGTTATTGTTGCTAGATGCGGCTCCAAATCGAGTTTTAGGTATGTTTTGTGCACGAGGTATCGGGTTTTTGGTCGGAGCAATTTTTTTTTTGAAAACTGACCTAGGCGGCCGCCTTTTTTCCCCTACCGCCTGTGCCTAGGTGGTCGTTCCACCGCCTGGAGCTGCCTAGGCGGGTGCCTAAAGTCACCTTTTAAGTGTTGCCGCTTACAGGCCGATTCTGGCCGATTCTTAGGCCGTGACAGGTCCCTCAGCGCTTAGGCGGCACCTAGATCCACCTTTTAGAACACAGCTCGAGTTTCATCTGCATTTTGACCCAATACTCCTTAAGTCGCACTTTCGTCCCTATTTTTTGACTAATCATCCCCTTTGTGTCATCAGTAAAACCCTCAAATTTAAAAATATATATATAGTGGCTATCCAATGAGCACATATATTAATTGAGCAAATGAGCAAATCTATTTGTGTCCGTAGGATTTATTTCAAATTAAATCTAACGATTGAGAATATTAGTGTTTAGTTAAGGAAGGTTATAATTGATTGACAATCAAAACAATAATATATGTTAATATCTTATTTAAGGAGTGTAATAATCAAATAAATACTAATACATCAAACTCAAAATCCGTTCTCTCATTCCTACATTTTTTTCCTCCTTCTCTCGGAACCAGGCGTCCTCTTCATCTCTCGGAAACTTCTTCATGATGCTTTGGTTATTTTTTTAATTATATTACATTAGTATTTTTTATCATATTCTATGATATGCTGCCTGCTCGAGTGGTAGTTCCATATCCATGGTCCCATTCTCTACACGCAGACATCAATGATCAACATTTTTCACGTATAGCTTCACGAGTCAAAAGAAAAAAAAAGATTATAGATTGACATTTCAATTGTATTGACACACTTTTAACTTCTTCAACATCTCTAATTAAAGCTCACGGAAGGTGTCACTACCACATTTCTAGTTTGAGGGTAAATTTGTCATTTTTGGGGTAAATAGAATTTATTAGTATTAATTAGAATTTATGGGAATTTTTAGAATTTATTTTGGATTTATTTGGACTAGTTTGATTTTTGGCCAGTTTTGACTCATGTAGACCAACCTAGGAACTAACCATAGTTAGTTGGGCTTGGTTAGGTCAAGTGACCCTAGTCTAACCTAGTGTGACTCAAGTTAGTGGTTAGTGATTCATAGAACTTGAATTAGGAATGTAGAAATCAAGTTATTTGATAAATGGCTTGTGATTACACAAGTCATTTTGTGACTTAGCTAGATAGGACTAACTAAACCTAGCTCAACCCTATCCTAACCCACTTGGCCGGCCACCATATCCACCTAGGGATTCCCCCATTATAAATACTCTCCTAGTTTTTAGGGCTAGCCTCCCTCCTTAGAAAAAAAATAGATCCAAGAAGAAAGAGGTGAGTTCTTGTCTTAATAAATCCATTTTAATTCTATAATAGGTCCTAAAATCTCCAAATTAGTTGCAATGATTTCTAACACTGGTATTCTTGCTGTTATGGAAGTTTTGGTTCAGTTTGCTATTGATTGGAAGTGATTTGGACATCAAGCAAAGAGCTAGAAAGAGCCATTTTCCATTGGAACTTCACATAGAGGTATCTCCTTCTTTTCTCCATGAAATTTCATGTAGTCTACACCAATAGGAAGCCCTAAGGGTCCCCTAGGGTTTGGATAAGTTTTGTTCCTGGTGTCAGAGCTTTCGTGTCCGTTCTGGACACGTATCAGTGACCATGTATTGTGTTCGACGAAATGCCTCAAAGGGCATTTCGATCGATTTATTCCATTATTTTTTGAATAGGAATGTTAGATCTGATGTTGTCTCTAGGTTCCTGTGCTTGTGTTTTAGTTTCGTGTCGCTTTTGTGTCGCTTTGGTAGCCTGGACACGCGCGTGCACACGGCCGCGCGCAGCTACAGCAGTCCCCTGCTACTCGAGTATGAGTGCTCGTTGGACACGAAGTTTGGACTCGTGCCACTTGGCATAGACCAAGGGGCAACGACTGACAGTCCCCCCTTTCAGTCTCGAGTCCAATAGTTTCGTGTCGGACACGCACGAGGCCTCGCATGGGGTTTTGCATGTGCTGTGCACTGGGTTTTTTTCCACTGATATGCTACTCGTATTCTTTCTGGACACGTCGTGGACACTAGCCAGTGGGCCCATGTGGTAGCCCTATAGGTGGGCTACCCATGTGTGTCACCACGAGATACGCTCGTGTCATGTGTCGTGCACACGACACAAGTGCACGTGTGCACGAGGCAGTGCACTGCACTGTCATTGTGTGTGTTATTTTGAGTTCTTGGATGTGGACACGCCGTGTCAGGCTTTGGGGTGACACGAGATGATATGTGGGGTTGTGCATGAGGGTGTATTCAATTCTCCAATCATTAGATCATGTTTTAACTAATTGCAAATCGATTTCTCTATATAAACAATGTCTGATACTGCCAATTATCTCCTGTACATTCCAGTTTTCTTAAATTGATATTGTTAATACTTTTAACCCTGCATTGATGTTTAATTATTGAGTTTTGGTTTTTAAACTTGTTCCTATGTATATATTGTCCTGCCATGATCAAGGTTGGTGTGAATTATTGATTGAGGGCTGATTAATGAGTAGATGTTCATACCATGTTATGAACTAAATTATTGAATGTTCTTCAAACTGAGAATGAAAAAGGGGGGGGGGGAATGTTACTGATTTGCTGTGTTGAGTTGGTATTTCAACCGTGTAGGAACTGGTTGGGTTCTTCAAAAACTGAGATTGAGAACAATGTTTTGGTTTTCCTTTCCCTTCTTTCTTAACTGGAATATGAGGTTAGCCTTAATGCAAATCTGAGTTTAGGGGAGTAATCTGGAAACTGGGTTTAGTTTAGTAAAATTGAGTTGGGAGGCATGGATTGATTTCTTTCCCTTTTCAGTCTAAATTCTGACTTGATTTGATACATGGATTGGTTTCCTTCCTTCCTTTTGTAAACTGGGATTTGGCCATGTTGGCCCTTACATTTTCTAGCACTGTCAACACTGGATGTAACACACCTTGCCTTTCCTTTTCCTGTTCCTATGAGCACTGGATATACACACTGTTTTCACAACTCTTCAAATGCACACTGTTTTGATTTCCTTTCACTGCCATTGTTTCCTGTACACATTTTGACACACACCATTTCACATATACACACACAGGCCCACACTTGTTCACTGTCATAATATATTTCCTGCACATGTTAGCCTAGCACCCATACTCTTTCCTTTCTTTTACTGTTTGTGTATTTCCTGCTCTTACACACACTGTTTCCTTGCATACCACTTCATGCACACATATGCTCACTGTCATCTAGTTTCCTGCACATGGACACATCACAGTGATGGACTTCACTGCTCACTGTCATGCTCACACATAGCCTTCTCTTTCCTATTTTTTTTAGTTTTATACACACACATGATTTGGTTATTCCTGTCACAGCCCACAAGCACATGCCTTCCCTCTCTCTTATTATACATGTAGGTATATACTATATGTGGATGTCTATACATATATGTACATATATATATAATGTAATGTATGTAGAATAGGCATATGTATAACTATGTAAAATAGAATGCCTAATGTAATGTATCTAAATATATATATGTATATTGATAATAAGTTAGACATGTTTGAGTGTGTGCTAGTTATATAGCATATAGCTATGTTGTGATATGTGATATAGTTGGGATAGGCTTGGTTCAGGCTTGCATAGCCTTGTAGTGGTGTGTACTAGCTAGTATAGGCTTGTGTGTCCTAGTATAGACTAAGCTAGACTTGATTAGACTAATTTAGCCTAGTTTAGACAAGGTTGACCTAGTTTGACTTCTAGAGTTGACCAAAGTTGACCAAGAGTTGACTTTGGCCTAGATTGACTTAGAATCAAGTAGAATGCATAGTAGGACTCCATTTTGATATTCTGGACTTGTTGTGACTTGTGCTGTTCTGATTAGGAGCCAGACACCACTCCTTGGACAGTACGTTTCATACCGGACACTCAGTTACAGGCGAGTACATTCTCTGATCATTTTATATCCTGCTTAGAATTATTTCCTGCAGTAGATTACTTTACTTGTACTGTCACGTTGGTCACACGGATTGGTACTATATAGATCTCTACGTGCGATGTTATCCCCCTCGGGAGCATCGGGTACATTGTGTCATGTGCGTTTCACTTTCATCATGTACTCCTGTGCTTCTATTTTACATGTGCACTCCTGTAAATCTTGTACTCTCATGTTCACGGAGCCCCATGTATACTATCATGTGCACCCTATATGGGCCCCCATGTGATATCTTGTGCAATGACATAACCTGTTTAGATCCTTGTGTATTGATTGGGGATACGGGGGAGTGCTAGTAGTTGTGTGAACAATTCCAAAGTAGTGTAGATCTTGTGCACCTCAATCTTGTGCAAATCCGTCCTATTCACATGTGCTATCTCGTACTCTGACTTACTAGCCACTGTTAGTTCTCTATGTATAGTAGATATTTACATTATAGTTCACTTCCTATTTACATACAGCATTTTTTCAGTACTCGTATCTTACTTTACTGCATGTTTTTATTTTCTAACCTGCTATGATCTGTTGAGATGTACTGTACTCGCTCCTGTCCTGACTGGACCTGTTGAAAATATTACAGAGGACGAGGAGGAGGCTTGCCTAGACACCTACTACGGGGCAGCCCTAGATGACACCTGTGAGCTGGACCCTCAGGAGGATCCAGCAGTAGCTGAGGACTTTCCCCCGACTGTCTAGACTAGATTAGCTAGCTTGTCTTTCATTTATAGTCTTGAGACATGTTCTAGTTAGACTCTTTTGGAGATCAGTTGTATATATTCTTTTATCTGAGATTTTGTATTGCTGGGATTATCTTAGACTATTGTTTTATCTATTTTATTTCCTTGAGTTCTGTTCATATCGTGCTATATCTTCCTTAGTTGTGATTGAGTTTCTATTGCTATGTCACCCCCATTCGGGAAGTATAAACTGTTTAGATATTTACATTGCTAGATGTTGTGACCTAGGACAGCATTCTACCCGCCGACACTGCGGCGTAGGCTGGGCGTATTCACGTCTCGTGCCCTTACTCTAGGGTGCGGGTCGTGACACGTTTTTAGTGGTAGCCCATGAAGGTCTAGACTAGAAGTGTAGTGGTACTCGAACTAGAGTATCACTACAGCCTGCTATAGGATATAGGACCTTAATTTTAAGATACTCAATCACTTTAGGAAAATTCCTTTTATTGCCATCTAAATCCTTGTCTGCTGATCCTTTGAATTATAATTGTCCGCCTTTGTTATTTTGCTTCTTTCTCAGAAATTGATACTCTTATTTGTCTATCTTCAGGATGGTAGAGACTCGTTCGCAGCGTGCCGTCCATGAGGATGCTTTAGAGGGGACTGCTACCTCTCAGCCAGTACGGTGAGGCCAGGGGACTGCAGCTCTTGTCACCTCAGCTCGTATTGAGACCTCGGCAGCCGCAGCAGGGGGTATGCATCCACCGACTGGAAGGCAAGACCCGGTCTATCCAGAGGATCCTTTCCAGCCACCACCGCCTCCAGGACATGTGGATGCAGCTCAGATGTTTGCATACTTCCAGCAGTTCATGGACCGACAGCAGGCTCGGCAGGACAGAGGCATGGAGTTAGCTGTCACGACAGCCGCAGCTCGACCAGTGGTGCAGCAGCAGAGGACACCAGGGATCGAGCAGTTTCAGAAGATGAGCCCCAGAGACTTCATGGGGACAGAGGGGATCCTGTATGTCGACGAGTGGATCGAGCATATGGAGGAGATCTTCCGCTTGGCCAGGATTCCGGTAGACCTTCAGATCGAGGCCGCAGCTAGCCGGATGCGAGATCTTGCTCGCACCTGGTATCAGTCGAACCCCAGGGTGGAGGTACCAGGGCAGACTTGGGAACAGTTCAAGGGCTTCTTCAAGAAGAAGTTCTTCTCCGATTCAGCATTCAGAGGCTTGGAGACAAAGTTTGAGAGCTTGGTCCAGGGGAGCCTCTCAGTTGAGGAGTATGCGGGAGAGTTTGGCCGTCTCGGCAGGTTTGTTGAGGGGTTGAGCGAGACGACGAAGGCCCAGAGGTTTCGGAAGGGTCTGGTCAAGGAGGTCAAGTCCCTGACCAAGGGGAACAGAGATGCTACATTTGAGGAGATCTTGACGGGAGCCCTGCTAGCAGAGGATGATCTTGAGCTTAGGCTCAAGAGAGGGAGAGACCCAGTTGGGGGCAGTAGCAGCAGCGGAGGCCAGGCCAAGAGGCCTCATTTTCAGCACCAGCAGTCCAGGCAGTTTCAGCCGTAGCCGATTCAGCAGAGGCCGGCTCAGCAGCAGCATCAGGCACCCAGGCAGACAGTCAGTTGCCCCTTCTGCAAGAAGCCAGGGCATGGATGGAATGACTACAGGAAGAGGCTTGGGAGGTGCCTCCTGTGCGGAGCAGCAGATCACCAGATGAGGGAGTGTCCTAGGTCTGTGGGACGAGCAGCTCCAGGAGGAGGAGCCAGAGCTCCAGCAGGTCAGCAGCGGGGACCAGCCCTGCCGACACAGCAGCAGAGGTTTGTCCAGCACCAGCAGCAGGCCAGGGGAGGCCAGCAGGGGCGAGCTTTCGCCATGGCAGCTGAAGATGCAGAGGTGACTGGAGAGATGATTGCAGGTTCGATTCTTCTTGACTCCAGTCCAGCATTTGCATTGTTTGATTTTGGTGTATCGTATAGCTTTATTTCAGTATCTTTGCGATTAGACACGGTATCATAGCTGAATCGTTGCCTAGGACTTACAAGATCACGACCGGGGGTGGTATTATCCTCGTGAGTGATGATTGTAAGGATCGGAGGGTAGTTTTGGGAGGCCGTGAGTTGGAGGTGAGCCTGCTCGTAATGCCATTGCCGAACTACGATATAGTACTAGGCATGGATTGGTTGAGCAGGCACCATGCCAACATTGATTGCAGAGGGGGTAGAGTTCTGTTCAGAGCGCCAGGGGAGCCAGAGTTCGAGTACTCCAGACGTCAGGCAGAGCAGAGCAGCGGAGTCTTCTGTGGAGTCTCGGTCGAGGAGCAGGCGATTCCACACCCCTTGATAGCAGAGTATATGGATGTTTTCCCGGAGGAGTTGCCGGGACTGCCACCAGACAGGGACATTGAGTTCTCGATAGACTTGGTTCCAGGAGCGGAGCCCATTTCTCAGCATGTCTATCGGGTGAACAACAGCGAGCTGGTGAAGCTGAAGAAGCAGGTGGATGAGCTACAGGACAAGGGCTTCATCCGCTCGAGTTCGTCGCCATGGGGTGCACCAGTGTTGTTTGTGCCGAAGAAGGATGGGTCAGTACGCATGTGTAGTGACTACAGGGCACTCAACAACCTCACGATCAAGAACAGATACCCACAGCCGCGGATCGACGATCTGTTTGACCAGTTGAGCGGAGCTCGGGTATTTTCTAAGATTGATCTGAGGTCGGGATATCACCAGGTGAAGGTGAAGGGGGAGGATATTCCCAAGACCGCTTTCAGGACGCGGTATGGACAGTTCGAGTTTTTGGTTATGCCGTTTGGACTAACCAATGCACCTGCAGTATTTATGAACCTTATGAACAAGGTGTTCCATCAGTATCTGGATCAGTTTGTGGTAGTGTTCATAGATGATATCTTGATATATTCCAAGACTGAGGAGGAGCACGAGGAGCATTTGAGGATAGTGCTGGAGATTCTCAGGAAGGAGCAGCTTTATGGAAAACTCTCCAAGTGTGAGTTTTTCCTGGACCGGGTAGATTTCTTGGGGCACGTGGTGACTGGAGATGGTATCTCAGTTGACCCCAAGAAGATTGTAGCGGTTGAGGCATGGACAGCGCCGACTTCAGTTGCAGAGATCAGGAGCTTCCTGGGGCTGGCAGGATATTACCAGAGATTTATGCAGGATTTCTCCCGAGTTGCAGAGCCGTTGACACGGTTGACCCAGAAGGATACTGAGTATGTATGGTCAGAGGAGTGTCAGGCAGCTTTTGATGAGTTGAAGAAGCGGCTGACGACAGCTCCAATTCTGACGTTGCCTTCAGGATCAGGTGGATTCACTATTTATAGTGATGCTTCAGGGAAGGGGCTGGATTGTGTGTTGCAGCAGCACGGAAAGGTAATTGCCTATGCTTTCAGGCAGTTACGTCCCCATGAAAAGAATTACCCTACCCACGACCTGGAGCTGGCAGCAGTGATTTTTGCTTTGAAGCTGTGGAAGCATTATCTGTATGGTGAGCGGGTGGAGATCTTCACAGATCACAAGAGCCTTAAGTATGTGTTCACTCAGAAGGAGTTGAACATGAGACAGCGCAGATGGTTGGAGTTGATGAAGGACTTCAACATTGCACTGCAGTATCATCCAGGGAAGGCCAACGTGGTTGCCGATGCCTTGAGTAGGTATCCGACAGCCATGTGTTTGACCATGGATCGGCATTTGCTTGCCGACTTGGAGAGCCTTGGGATTGAGGTGATCGTGCCGGGAGTGCAGATGCAGCTATGGGGGATGCAGATACAGTCAGACTTGATAGGCAGGATCAAGGCGGCCCAGTTTGAAGATGTGGCTTTTCAGAGTATCAGAGAGCAGATCAGTATAGGAGTGGGGGATCCTGAGTTCTCACTTGCAGAGGATGGTGCCCTGAGGCACGGTGCCATGTTATGTGTGCCTAGTGGGGAGCTCAGAGAGCAGATTATGCAGGAGGCCCACAGATCTCAGTACTCTATCCACCCGGGTGCCAACAAGATGTATCGAGATCTGCGGAAGCATGTATGGTGGTCAGGAATGAAGCAGAAGGTGTCCCACTTCGTAGCGAGGTGCTTGGTCTGTCAGCAGGTCAAGGCAGAGAGACAGAGACCCGGTGGATTGTTGCAGCCGCTGCCCATTCCCGAGTGGAAATGGGAGCATATCACGATGGACTTCGTTTCAGGATTGTCGCATACTCCAGGAGGGAAAGACGCGATTTGGGTTATCGTGGACAGGTTGACCAAATCGACCCACTTCTTGCCATTCAAGGTGGGTACGTCTACAGAGAGGCTGGCGGAGATGTATATGCGGCAGATAGTCAGGATCCACGGAGTTCCGGTCAGCATCGTCTCAGATCGGGATAGCCGTTTTACTTCCTATTTCTGGAGGAGTCTGCAGACCAGCTTGGGCACTCAGCTCAAGTTTACTACTGCATACCACCCCCAGACGGACGGACAGTCAGAGCGGACTATTCAGACCCTTGAGGATATGCTGCAGACGTGCGTCCTGGACTTTGGAGGTTCTTGGGAGGATCATCTTCATTTGGTAGAGTTTGCCTATAATAATAGTTTCCAGGCCAGCATCGAGATGTCACCTTTCGAGGCTCTGTACGGGCGTAGGTGCCGTACACCCTTATCCTGGGATGATATTGGTGAGCGAGCTTTGCTGGGACCAGAGATGATTATGGATGCGGCCGAGAAGGTGAAGCTTATCAGGGACAGACTTCGCGTGGCGCAGGACAGACATCGGCACTGGGCCGATAGCCACCGGAGGCCCTTGGAGTTTGAGGTACAGATTAGAGTAGGATTAGATTTAGGTTATTTGTTTGTGATTTTTGATCATGTTTGTTATTTATTTTAATTGAGACCTTGCTTGTGATTAGGTCAGAGACCAGGTTTTCTTGAGGATATCTCCGACTCGTGGTACGATACGTTTTGGTGGAGGCGGAAAGCTTAGCCCGCGCTTCATCGGCCCTTTCGTTATCAGCGGGAGAGTCGGTGACGTGGCTTACAGGCTAGACTTGCCGCCTGCACTTGTGGGGGTCCATAACGTATTTCATGTATCACAGTTGAGACGGTATGTGGCTGACCCTAGCCATGTGCTCGATCATTCAGAGATTGAGGTGGGTCCTTCTCTCAGCTATCCAGAGCAGCCTGTGGAGATTCTGGATCGACGGAAGAAGGTTCTGAGGAACCAGGTGATACCCTTGGTACGCGTCGCATGGAGGCATCATTCTCCAAGAGAGTCTACCTGGGAGCGGGAGGATGAGATGCGCGAGCGGTACCCTTATCTTTTTGGACCTTGAGGTATACTTTCTATCCTTCTCATCAGTTGCATTTCGCCTTTCAATTTCGAGGACAAAATTCTTTTAAGGAGGGTAGATTTATCACTACCACATTTCTAGTTTGAGGGTAAATTTGTCATTTTTGGGGTAAATAGAATTTATTAGTATTAATTAGAATTTATGGGAATTTTTAGAATTTATTTTGGATTTATTTGGACTAGTTTGATTTTGGGCCAGTTTTGACTCATGTAGAACAACCTAGGAACTAACCATAGTTAGTTGGGCTTGGTTAGGTTAAGTGACCCTAGTCTAACCTATTGTGACTCAAGTTAGTGGTTAGTGATTCATAGAACTTGAATTAGGAATGTAGAAATCAAGTTATTTGATAAATGGCTTGTGATTACACAAGTCGTTTTGTGACTTAGCTAGATAGGACTAACTAAACCTAGCTCAACCCTATCCTAACCCACTTGGCCGGCCACCATATCCACCTAGGGATTCCTCCATTATAAATACTCTCCTAGTTTTTAGGGCTAGCCTCCCTCCTTAGAAAAAAAATAGATCCAAGAAGAAAGAGGTGAGTTCTTGTCTTAATAAATCCATTTTAATTCCATAATAGGTCCTAAAATCTCCAACTTAGTTGCAATGATTTCTAACACTGGTATTCTTGCTGTTATGGAAGTTTTGGTTCAATTTGCTATTGATTGGAAGTGATTTGGACATCAAGCAAAGAGCTAGAAAGAGCCATTTTCCATTGAAACTTCACATAGAGGTATCTCCTTCTTTTCTCCATGAAATTTCATATAGTCTTCACCAATAGGAAGCCCTAAGGGTCCCCCTAGGGTTTGGATAAGTTTCGTTCCTGGTGTCGGAGCTTTCGTGTCCGTTCTGGACACGTATCAGTGACCATGCATTGTGTTCGACGAAATGCCTCAAAGGGCATTTCGATCGATTTATTCCATTATTTTTTGAATAGGAATGTTAGATCTGATGTTGTCTCTAGGTTCCTGTGCTTGTGTTTTAGTTTTGTGTCGCTTTTGTGTCGCTTTGGTAGCTTGGACACGCGCGTGCACACGGCCGCGCGCAGCTACAGCAGTCCCCTGCTACTCGAGTACGAGTGCTCGTTGGACACGAAGTTTGGACTCATGCCACTTGGCATAGACCAAGGGGCAACAACTGTCCCCCCTTTCAGTCTCGAGTCCAATAGTTTTGTGTCGGACACGCACGAGGCCTCGCATGGGGTTTTGCCTGTGCTGTGCACTGGGTTTTTTCCCACTGATACGCTACTCGTATTCTTTCTGGACACGTCGTGGACACTGGCCAGTGGGCCCATGTGGTAGCCCTATAGGTGGGCTACCCATGTGTGTCACCACGAGATACGCTCGTGTCCTGTGTCGTGCACACGACACAAGTGCACGTGTGCACGAGGCAGTGCACTGCACTGTCACTGTGTGTGTTATTTTTTGTTCTTGGACATGGACACGTCGTGTCAGGCTTTAGGGTGACACGAGATGATATGTGGGGTTGTGCACGAGGGTGTATTCAATTCTCTAATCATTAGATCATGTTTTAACTAATTGCAAATCGATTTCTCTATATAAACAATGTCTGATACTGTCAATTATCTCCTGTACATTCCAGTTTTTCTTAAATTGATATTGTTAATACTTTTAACCCTGCATTGATGTTTAATTATTGAGTTTTGGTTTTTAAACTTGTTCCTATGTATATATTGTCCTACTATGATCAAGGTTGGTGTGAATTATTGATTGAGGGCTGATTAATGAGTAGATGTTCATACCATGTTATGAACTAAATTATTGAATGTTCTTCAAACTGAGAATGAAAAGGAGGGGGGGAATGTTACTGATTTGCTGTGTTGAGTTGGTATTTCAACCGTATAGGAACTGGTTGGGTTCTTCAAAAACTGAGATTGAGAATAATGTTTTGGTTTTCCTTTCCCTTCCTTCTTAACTGGAATATGAGGTTAGCCTTAATGCAAATCTGAGTTTAGGGGAGTAATCTGGAAACTGGGTTTAGTTTGGTAAAACTGAGTTGGGAGGCATGGATTGATTTCCTTCCCTTTTCAGTCTAAATTCTGAATTGATTTGATACATGGATTAGTTTCCTTCCTTCCTTTTATAAACTGGGATTTGGCCATGTTGGCCCTTACATTTTCTAGCACTGTCAATACTGGATGTAACACACCTTGCCTTTCCTTTTCCTGTTCCTATGAGCACTGAATATACACACTGTTTTCACAACTCTTCAAATGCACAATGTTTTGATTTCATTTCACTGCCATTGTTTCCTGTACACATTTTGACACACACCATTTCACATATACACACACAGGCCCACACTTGTTCACTGTCATAATATATTTCCTGCACATGTTAGCCTAGCACCCACACTCTTTCCTTTCTTTCACTGTTTGTGTATTTCCTGCTCTCACACACACTGTTTCCTTGTATACCACTTCCTGCACACATATGCTCACTGTCATCTAGTTTCCTGCACATGGACACATCACAGTGATGGACTTCACTGCTCCCTGTCATGCTCACACATAGCCTTCTCTTTCCTATTTTTTTTAGTTTCATACACACACATGATTTGGTTATTCCTGTCACAGCCCACAAGCACATGCCTTCCCTCTCTCTTATTATACATGTAGGTATATACTATATGTGGATGTCTATACATATATGTATATATATATATATAATGTAATGTATGTAGAATAGGCATATGTATAACTATGTAAAATGGAATGCCTAATGTAATGTATCTAAATATATATATGTATATTGATAATAAGTTAGACATGTTTGAGTGTATGCTAGTTATATAGCATATAGCTATGTTGTGATATGTGATATAGTTGGGATAGGCTTGGTTCAGGCTTGCATAGCCTTGTAGTGGTGTGTACTAGCTAGTATAGGCTTGTGTGTCCTAGTATAGACTAAGCTAGACTTGATTAGACTAATTTAGCCTAGTTTAGACAAGGTTGACCTAGTTTGACTTCTAGAGTTGACCAAAGTTGACCAAGAGTTGACTTTGGCCTAGATTGACTTAGAATTATGTAGAATGCATAGTATGACTCCATTTTGATATTCTGGACTTGTTGTGACTTGTGCTGTTCTGATTAGGAGCCAGACACCACTCCTTGGACAGTACGTTTCATACCGGACACTCAGTTACAGGCGAGTACATTCTCTGATCATTTTATATCCTGCTTAGAATTATTTCCTGCAGTAGATTACTTTACTTGTACTGTCACGTTGGTCACACGGAATGGTACTATATGGATCTCTACATGCGATGTTATCCCCCTCGGGAGCATCGGGTACATTGTGTCATGTGCATTTCACTTTCATCATGTACTCCTGTGCTTCTATTTTACATGTGTACTCCTGTGAATCTTGTACTCTCATGTTCACGGAGCCCCATGTATACTATCATGTGCACCCTATATGGGCCCCCATGTGATATCTTATGCAATAACATAACCTGTTTAGATCCTTGTGTATTGATTGGGGATACGGGGGAGTGCTAGTAGTTGTGTGAACAATTCCAAAGTAGTGTAGATCTTGTGCACCTCGATCCTGTGCAAATCCGTCCTGTTCATATGTGCTATCTCGTACTCTGACTCACTAGCCACTGTTAGTTCTCTATGTATAGTAGATATTTACATTATAGTTCTCTTCCTGTTTACATACAGCATTTCTTCAGTACTCGTATCTTACTTTACTGCATGTTTTTATTTTCTAACCTGCTATGATCTGTTGAGATATACTGTACTCGCTCCTGTCCTGACTGGACCTATTGAAAATATTACAGAGGACGAGGAGGAGGCTTGCCTAGATACCTACTACGGGGCAGCCCTAGATGACACCTGTGAGCTGGACCCTCAGGAGGATCCAGCAGTAGCTGAGGACTTTCCTCCGACTGTCTAGACTAGATTAGCTAGCTTGTCTTTCATTTATAGTCTTGAGACATGTTCTAGTTAGACTCTTTTGGAGATCAGTTGTATATATTCTTTTATCTGAGATTTTGTATTGCTGGGATTATCTTAGACTACTGTTTTATCTATTTCATTTCATTGAGTTCTGTTCATATCGTGCTATATCTTCCTTAGTTGTGATTGAGTTTCTATTGCTATGTCACCCCCATTCGGGAAGTATAAACTGTTTAGATATTTATATTGCTAGATGTTGTGACCTAGGACAGCGTTCTACCGCCGATACTGCGGCGTAGGCTGGGCGTATTCACGTCTCGTGCCCTTACTCTAGGGTGCGGGTCGTGACAGAAGGGTATTATAGAAGAAATAAATTGACATAATTTTAACTTATTTAATTATTTATGTTGTTTTTTTGTTTAATATAGAATCATGGATGAAATAAGTTAAAATAATTAAATAAGTTATAATTATGTCAATTTTATATTAAACAAAAAACAATAAGCACATATATATTAATTAAGGAGTTTGTACCAATGACAAGCGAAATTGTCCAAATTTTAAATAATGAGGTAGTTTTTTATTTTAATTTGTTTGAGTTACTACATAATTTTTTTTTCTTATCTAATATCTTATTGTGACTCTATCTACTGCAGGAAAGCATAACTTGTGGCAATAGTGCTTAGAGTAGCAGGACTTGCTGGTTTATATTTCTATCTCAACAATACTGACTAGTGAGTGATCCAGCAGTAGTGATATGGAGGCTCTTCGCATCTACTTAGAATTGTTGTACCAACAAGTTTTTGTATAGCAAAACCAGCAATTCCAATGCTGGAGTGAATGGAGATTTTATTATCATCATTTTATTTTGTAATGGAGCAACAATCTTGACTTTAAAAACGTAAACAGTGACATACAGTTTTAATAGAAGCATGTTGCTTAAAGCTTCTCGTTTTGATGATTTCTACATCATTTAAACATTTTACATTCCACTGTTGTTGTTATTCAGGAGCAATGGTAATAGTACAGAGTCTACTTTCATATTAATGTCATTGTTATTAATTTATTGCAACCACATCTATGTGTGTTAGAATTTTCATGACATTTTAATTATTAACTCGATTTTGCTTTGTAAATTTGGATTCTGGGTAACCGTATATCATCGATCCTTGAAGTTTAGTAGAATAACATGGATGCTAAAAAATATTTTGTTACAAGGTAAATTCATTATTCCCCTCGTATATCATACAATGATTCTGGACTCTCACAGCTTCAAAGACGAAAAACAAGTCGAGCCATATATATGCATATAATCTGTGAAAGAACAGAGCTAGCAATGAGCTTTGCTTCAATCGCTTGGTAAAAAAGATAATTTCAAAAGTGTTATCAAGGCCTCTATGCACAAAATTAGCTGCCAGTGTATATGATGTTTTATTATTACTCTGATGGTATAAAGTCATCATGCATTCACTGTAGTGTCCGTCCCGCTCAGTCAATCGGAGGAATCGGAACGCCGACGGTGTTCGGACCTAGCCTTGCAACGGCTGCTCAAAGACATCGCTTAGTCGAGGTGACTCCTCGCTCAGGTAGGGTAGTTTCGGTGAACTTGCCTCATCTTAGCCATCACATAATAAATTGCATGTTTTTAACTTGCACAAGTAGGCTTGATAATAAAAGAGACGAATCCACACAGCTAAGAAAATAATTTCGACAGGTAAAATTGAGTTAGAATATAGAAAGGTCCAACGGTCGGCTTAGAGTTGGTGCACGGTGTGCTTTGAAAATGATACTCGGTCCTTCGTCTCATGGCTTGGAAGAAGGAAAAGTTGGTCTTTGCCACAAAGTTGTAAATTAGCCTAAGTCATAGGCGTCGCCCGCATAAACGCTTCATGAAGCATGCACGGTCCCATCGTCCAAGGCTTGACGCAGTCCTTGCTCATCAAGTTGTTACACGATTAAGTTTGGTTGTGTTAGGTTAGGCTATCAAAGTCTTTTCTAAGAACTGTCCCATGTTTTCTACGGTTGTCGATATTACTTGGTTTCACGATCGTAAGGCCTATCATATAGAGTATGACTTGGGCGGTGGTATCGCATAGAGTTCAAGTTGGTTTTAAGGCACGATGTCACGGACTTAGTTTTAAGGCATGGGCCACGGTTGATTTAAATTGAGTTGGAATAAGGTCTTTCAAATAGTCGTTCCTGAGTTGAATGAAATGATAGGGCAAGAAAAAAGAATGCTCGCGACCATGGGTCGTCGAGGCGAGGTCTCAGATGTGAGAAGTATTGAACTTGGTCCTGAAAGATATGGTAACACTAGAAGTAGAATGTCTGTGTGAGACGTCAGTTCGAGTCGAGTCTTGCATGGTCATGGACAACTTGTTGACAAGGTAGAGTTTTCCCGCACGGCAACCCGGGGCCACGGGACCGTTGCGGCCTAAGGAAATAATTATATAGCTGTGTTGGGCACAGGTTAGGCGGGGACTTGCAGCGGGGCTCGCTACTCGCATTGAAAGGGCCCCGTCTGACAAAAGCTAAGGGAGTCCAAGATGGCTCTGGGAGTCAGTGACCAATTCATATAGATGAGTCGGCATGGCGGCAACCCGCATGTGTGCCTTTGGATTGAGTCGAGTTGAATGTGTGTGTACAGTTAGAACAAAAAATTGGGCCTAAGATTTGGCTTCAACGTAGGCGATGTTGTAGGAGCGTAAAAAGTGCTTCATGGAATGAGTCAAAGAGATAGAAGCATTCCACTCAACATGATCTATTGTCTCAGGCTAATCGCTTTACGCCAGAGTCAAGCCAATGGTTTTACGCCAGGGTCAAGCCAATAGTTTTATGCCTAAGACAGGCTAACCACTTTACGCTGGACAAAGCTGTCAAGTCTTGCATTTAATGCAAAGTCTGACATGAAGATTTAATGATGGCATATATCACAGAATTCGAAGGGATTTGTTTTACACAGAGACCAATGTTGTCGTTTAGTATATGGACTGAGCTATTTTACGCTCACAGTATGGCTTCTTTTACGCATGGAGACTGTATGAGTTTTTACGCTCAAAAGTTGACGTGTGCATAAAGTTTATTTGGGCTACTTTATGCTCAAGGTTGTTTAACAACCACTTTACGCGAGAAGTCCACGTCAGGGCTATTTTACGCCTAGTCTACTACTTTACGCTCAGAGTATTTTGGGTTGTTTTACGCCCTATTTTTCTTCACCAATTTGGAACGTGGTTTGCCTACATGGCTTTCATGCCATACATCTCGAAGAACGTGTGTACGTGTATCCTATTCTTATTGAAATGATGGAACACGTGTCAACATATACAGAGGGTGACTTCGGTTATGGGTGGCAGTTATTAGCGTAAAGACGGAACTTTTGCTGAGTTTTTACGCACAAGAAGCCAAGTCTATAAATAGACTGATTTTTCTCATATAACACAGAGAGAGAGAGAGAAGAGAATACATAGAGATCAGAGCCCAGAGACTTTGATTTTTCGGAGCATTCTTCTTCAACTTTTCTTCCAGAACAGAGTGAAGCAAATCAGAAAAGCATTCGGCCGTGCCATCAGTGCCCAAGTGCGTCGATACCTTTCTGGTGACTTAGTTCTTCCAATTGTTCATCTTCTAGCAGTGATCTTCATCATCATCATATGGTCCAAGGAACAAAGTGATCATTTACAGATCAGACTTCCATAGCAATACTTCCTAGAATCAAATTTGTACTTCTTGTACTTTTCTCGTTTTATTTTTAAAATCCAATTTCCATGCATTTTGTTAAGTGAAACAAAAATGGCGACTCTGCTGGGGACGGCCTTCTCTTCTGACGAGGAGACAATTGCTCAATACGATGATGTGTCGATTGGATCGACAAAGAAGACTCTGGTTGTACACTTTGACCAGACTGCTTATGAAGAGATGCTCCGAAATGGGGGTGGTTCTCGCTGCTCCAATGTTCAAAAATCTTGCAAAGCACAAAAAGTTTGGATTTCTAAATCCAAAATAGCTTCTGATCTCTCTGTTGCTTCTGAGGGCAAGGGAATTCTTCCCACTCCTGTCATAGGGGCTCCCGTTCGTAACGAGGCAGTCCTTACTTCAGCGTTGCACTCTAAGTGTGGCAAGTTATCTTCCGTCTGTGACGGTGAAGATAATCAGGTTTTATGCCCGTTGGGTAAAAACCAAATTTTACGCTCAGTGCATAAGAACGAGTCTCCCATTTGTAATGAGGCAGACTCTAATGCTTGTACTTCTAATAGTAAAAATAAGTCTTCCGTCTGTGACGTGGTAGACACACAAAAATTATGCTCTTCGCGTAAAGAAAAATCTTCCGTCTGTGACGTGGTAGATAATCAATTTTTACGCTCTACGCTTAAAGGTAAGTCTCCTGTCTGTGACAGTGTAGATAAAATTTGCAACGATGTTTTTACATCTAATGTGAATGTACCTAAATGCATACAGCATAAAAATGTTGTTGGTAAAGCTTCAGTTCTACACCAACAGCCTTTTTATACTGCTCTACGCAAAGTACCAAACCTACAAATCACACGCAATAAAAATGGAGTCCTTCGTGCTCAAAAATCTCAAGATTTGCGCACACAACTCCAAACGCGTAGAAATGTACAGTTTGGTTCTACGAATGCAGCCAGTAATCTTCTTTATACACAAGGGACTAAATGTTTTGCTACCCCAAATGTAATAAAGAAGACTACTCCTTCTAGTCCTTCTGATTTACGTGAATTGCTAATACAAAACCGTAAAAATAGACAATCTCCCATGACACTCCTCCAAGAAAATTTTTACTGTGAGTGTCACCAGATTGTGATCAAATGTTGTTGCTCGGCTTCCAGACAGTCAGTTTTTGATCGATTGAATTTTAATGTGCCCCAACAACAAACTGATGAGTTGTCATATGCATCAGTCAACATGGCATCTCACACCAACAGAGGACGACGTCCTAGACGGAACACGTCCCAAACCCTTGGTCAACAACAATTCAACAGACTTCTTGATTCTTTTGAAGGAGTATATCAGAATACTCGATCAAGAAGACAAAGACAATTACAGATTTCTGATTCTGAAGCTGGGGGTACTCAATCTCTTGAGTCCGAAACTGATAGTGTTAATTCATACTTCTATACTAATCCTTCTGTATCTTCAAGAAAGGTTGAATCCTACGCTATTGGAGATGAACCAGAGACGTCATCTGTTAACACAGAACAACGTCTCACTGTCGTTGAACAATTATTGAAAGACATGCTTAACATGATACAAAGCATGCACCAGATAATAACGGCTCAGCAAACTGCTCAACCAGCAATTGTAATACCGGTTCAAGTAGCAGCACCAACTCAAGATAGCCAAGGGGTTGATATACCTTTGAATATCTAAGAGCCTGCTATTAACCAAAATTCTGCATCTCTAGATCCCATCATTCCAGAAGATGTACCATCTCCGGTGGGGATTACGGTACAACCAATAACTTTTCAATCAAATGTGCTTCCACAAACCAGCGAAGCCATTCAAGCAGTGCGTGAGCTCAAAGCACAGTTTGATTTTTTGAAGCAAAAGGATCAACTCCAGAGGTTAGGGATTAAGCAACCTTATCCTCTTCATTGGAATGATGTACCCTTTCCACCGAAATTCAAGCCACAATCAATGGTATTGTTTGATGGAAAGGCTTCTCCTAGTCAGTATATCAATTACTTTGATATTATGACTGTACATTTGTAGAAAAATGATGCTCTTCTCACTAAAGTATTCATTGGGTGCTTGACGGGTTCAACTTACGACTGGTATCGTAGTTTACCCGACAATTGTATTTCGTCTTTTGACGAATTTAAGGCAATGTTTCTCTCTCATTTCTATGAAGGAGGTATGGACATGAACATGTATTCCTTAATAGAAATCAAGCAAAAGGAGAAAGAAGATACTCGGACGTTCATTGAATGTTTCCGACAGGCGACTCTAAAGATGCCCCCTGGTATGCCAGATTCAGCACTGATTGATACATGTAAGATGAATCTGCGACCATCCATCGCTGTCTTCACGGGTTTCCAATTCACAGATTGGGCTTCGTTTATCATAGCAGCAGTTTCTGCCGAGACCAATGGTAGGTTGGCTCGTGAACATGAGATGATTTTCGCCTCTGAGGATAAAGGAAAGAAAAGTAATCCTGATAATAATTCCGGCAATCGTAATATGAAAGGAAAAGACACTCTTATGGTCAATCTTTCCAAGAATAAAACGACGCCGAATAATCAAGAATCTTCTAGGCCAAAAGAAGAATACTCTTTTGACGAAAGTAATATCCCAGGGATATTCCAATGTCTAGTGAAGAGTGGTAAACTCCAGATTTTGGAGCCAAAGAGGCCTAATGAGGTGAATCTGACTGACAATCCTAAATATTGTTTCTATCATAGATACATTAATCATCCTACTAGCGCTTGCTATGTTTTGAAGAAGAAAATCCAAGAGCTGATAAATGGTGGTGCTATTGCTTTAACCAATGATGACCATACGGTTACATCCAATACGGTTTCTCTTCAATTTGGAGATTTTCCTCCACAACAAGTACTAGATGGAATTGTCCCAATTCTGAAGGCGACGATGAAGATTATGAATACCCCGTTTGCCAGGGAGGAAAATAAAGGGTTGTTGCCTCTTACACTAAAGAATGGTAAAATTATGTGGGTACATCCTGACTTAGTACCTGAAATGGAAGATGAAGGTAAAACTTAAAAATCCAAAAAAGGTAAGAAAGTCAAAACCTGCAACATGATTTCTCATGTTATTCCAGATCCTGATGATTCGAATCATCTATGGGATGGCATTCCTTTGGAAGATAGACTGAGAGGATTGAACATATGTCCTCCAAGTCTGGCTCCTCCTGTCAAGCTCAAGCTTACTCATCAGCAGTGGCTAGCCATGAATAGTGTTTCCTTATACAGGGCACAATAAGTCTTTGCTGCTTATGAAAAAGCTCCTACAGGGATTTTTCCTCGTATCCCGAATACTTTTTCTCCCGTAGCTACAGAGACGTTTATTTCTCATTCTCCTGTAGTTACAGAGATCTCTTCTTCTTCCTCTATGGAACCACCTGTTGAAAGTCTACTGCCTACTCACTTGTACAGTCAGCAATCTATCATTCTCATGAAGAAGATGGGTTATGACTTTCAAAAGGCAGAAGGTTTGAATTATGATAAAGGAATACGACTTCCTTTACAAATTCAAAGTCAAAAATATACTGTTGGATTGGGTTCTGAGGTTCCTCATAACAATCCTCATAAGAAGAAGGCTAAGGAAAGGAAGATTAAATCCTGCAAAATGGTACTTCCTTCTTCTGAGTCTGAAGAAGAAACTTTTGCTGGTACAAGATCTGGAAAAGTGTACCACAAAGATCATGAGGGATTCTCCAAAGAAGCTGAAAATGTTGAAACACCACCAACTCAACCGTCTCTTGCTCTTGCTGTGGTTGAAAAGGGGAAACAAAAAGCGGTACGCTTCAACGTCCCGTTGAAGTCTACTTTCAGTCAGGGGGTGGTGATGAAACCCTATAAATTTGATATTCTGGCCCAGTTAGATAATACTCCGGCTAGATTATCTATCTTCGAGTTACTTCGCCTTTCTAAAGAAAGTCGCAAAACTTTGAGTGAAGCTTTGCTGCAAGCTGACTCCTGCTTAGCTCAACTCAAGACTCCTGACAATATACCAGTGTCATGCCCACAATGTCATAGTATGATGGAAGTGATTCCCAACATCACTTTTACACAAGAAGATATATTGTTGAAGCATAACAAGCATGACAGGCCTTTGTGCTACACTGGGTATATTGAATCCATTGAAGTTGACAGAATTTACATTGATCCTTGGTCTTCCATTAGCATAATTCTTCAAAGTATGCTAAGACCATTAAGGATTCCTACTAGTGATCTGACTTACACTAGTACCACAATTGTTGGTTTCAACTCTGGAAAGAGCAAACCACTGGGGAAGATTCGTCTGAAGATTCAGATTGGTGATCTTCGAACTATGGCAACATTTTATGTTATTAACTCAGATGTATCCTACAATATTCTTTTTCGAAGACCATGGTTACATGAGCATAACATCGTGCCTTCAACTCTACACCATTGCTTCAAGTACGTGGATTCCCAAGGGGTTGTAAAGACTGAGTTTGTTGATATCAATCCTTTCAAGGGTGTCGAAGCCTATTTTTTCGACTCAAGGCTTTACAAACAAGAGCATGTGAAAGAGATATCAGATATGGCTGAAGATCAATCATCTGCTGAAGATCAGTTTATTAACGAAGATCCTCCAGAAGAGCAACCTTTGAATATCAAAGTTAAAGGGCGAATCCAACCCCAACTTGTCAACAATCAACCTTTGATGATCAAGGTTAAAGAAAGAACTCAAGCTTCATCTGAGGAATCAGTGAATGTTCCTGCTAAAAGCCAAGTTCAACCCCTTGTGATCAAGGTCAAAGGGTGTACTTTTCGTACGAATGATCCAGAACCTCCATTGATTGTCAATCTTGGCAAATCTATGCAGAAGACGGATGATAGTCTACTAGTGATTAATCCGAAGCATAGCAGTCAAATTGTAAATGATGTAAAATATTGATCATTCTGTACTTTTTGATATCAATAAAGATTTTCTTTTCGAGTATATGGCTGTCAAGTTTATTGAAAGAATGACTTTATCTTCTGATAATCAAAGTCATCAATATAAAGACGACATAGACACAGAGGAAACCTTATACATTGATAATAAGAAAAATTCTTTTCCTCCTCATGTCGATGTTGGACCTTATGCTCAAAGGTTTCTAACATCTTTTTCCTATCTTCTTCCTGTAGCCGCTTCATCGCAAGCTTGTGTAACTTATAGACGTCACAAAGAATCTTATTTCGTGGTTCCGTCTGATAAGAAAAACAAGCGTCGAATTATGTTTGGCTTGGCTAGAAATATTTCTGTTGTTCAGACAGATGATTTGAGAGATAAAAATAAAGGAAGAATCTGAATTGACAGATATAGTCAACAATCTCTCAAGATTATCCAGAACATGGGATATGATTTGAAGACTATGCAAGGTCTCAATCAAGGCAAAGGTAGACGACTACCATTATGTGGTGATCCGTTTTACCAGAAAACTCGTCATGGATTGGGATATGATCCGTCCTACATGTTTAATGACGATATACAAGAAGAATTCTCTTCTAGCTCTTCATAATCATCAGATTCAGAAGAAGTCCAATTCATCAAATCCGATATTTCTCACTCCTTGTGTGTTAAAGGATACTATTGTGATAAATCTGAGCAAATATTTCCAGCTTACATGGTTCAAATTGATGGTAAATCCGAGCCGTTTGAGAATGATCCTTGGGCCATGTTGGTTCATTCATTTTTTTCATTCATTTTGGCATATATCCTCAAATGACATCTGTCTTCTTAATCCCCAGCTACCAAGGTTTGGTTAAGCTGATTACTCGTCTCTTCGGAGAGAAATTTTGATCTTCTATCTTATCAGTTGATTAAAAGCTGGATTTATTATTTATCACGTTCTTATAACCTCTGAATAAATATTAAATTTGTTTGAATTTTCTATCTATCATATCCATTTGACCTCTGCATAGATATTAATCTACTTTTCTTTGAGTTCTTACTACTGTAATGTCCATATTACCTCTGATAGTATTGTATACTCTAAAAACAGAAAACAAGATTTGATTATCTATCATGTCCATATTACCTCTGGATAGATACAAAGTATTGTGTTTAAAAGACTTGTCATGCTCATATAACCTCTATTAAGTATTTTCTGCCTCATACCTATTATTTATTCTAAATAAATGATAGGATCACAAAATAAATATTTCATTCATTTCTTGTGAAAACATTACAAAAATGAATAAGATAAAAGATGACAAGGAGCTCTTCTAAGGTGGAGCAGAAACATCTTGAAGCAACTTCTGTAGTTCTTCTAGTCGCTTGTCACGAGAACTCATAACTTTTTTAGTAGCTTCAGCACGTCGAGCTTCAGGAGTACAAGTACAAAAAAGTCCAGCGAAGCTGATTATCAGATTGTCCTTGGCTTCATCAAGGGTTCTGATAGTTGATTCAGCCCCGAAGGCTTGTTCTTCTAAAATAGAGCTCTGAGTGAGGTGCAGATTTCGAGCGTCGATCATCTTTTCCCTTTCAGTCTTCAAGCGAGCTAACTCAGCCTCAACTTCGCGGATTTTATCATTTTTATTCTGAATATCTATGTTTAAAGCATCGTAAGTTACTCTGTGACCATGCAGTGCGGGCTTTATTCCAGCCAAAAAAGCTTTCTCTTTGGCAACCTTCAGACTATGTTCATGAAGAGCTTCATTATATGTGGTCTCCCGAGCAAGATAATCAGTCGTTAAGGTGTCATATTCCTCCTGGATGAGACTTTCAACAGTCTTACTTGATAGCTTGAGGTATTCATTGATCGGCTGTTCAAGGCCCTCTACAATTTTCTCCAATGCTGCAGCGCTCCCAGCATCATTGAACATAGCAACATTCCTAATGGTCAGAGCCATCGCTGCCTTTAAAATCACATAACTGAGGCCCTTATTCAGGACCATTTTTATTAGGGTTGCTAGAGTTTTGTAAAAGGTTTCAGTATGAATCTCAACTAGGAGATTCATCTCTACGCTGGAGCTTGGTGTGGCAGCAATATCTAATAGATCTCTTCTTTGACGACCGGAAGTAGATGTTGTTGGTTCAACAGTAAGATGAGATGAAGTCGTTACTGTTACTGCTGTCATGGCCAATTGATCCCTAGGAGCCTCAGGGATTATATCTCCAATACCAACAGATACCATTGGTGTAACAACAGGCTGAAATAGAATTGTTGTTGTTATTGCTGCCATAGCCAATTGATTCTCAAGAGCTTTGGGAGCAATATCTTCAATATTTGTTACTCCAACCGTTTCTGGAGTTCTGGTGGCGATAATATCGGTAGATGTGGTGACAATTGCGGGAGCTGGTTCAAATTCTGGCATTGGCTCATCAGAAACTGGTACTGAATCAGTAGCAATAATAGAAGATGTTATTATAGCTTCTCCAGATTCAGTTGGTGATTCAAGAATGCTTTCAGCATTTTCTTCAATTGTTTGCTCCGCAGGATTTTTCATTGCTTCAATTGCAGTAAAATTTTCTACAGCTGATTCTTTATTCAAATCTGGTTCTCCTCCAGCAGCTCTATCATCACCTACAGTGAGGTCTATTGTAGTCTCTTCTTTGTGCTGGTCTTCAGCAGGAGAGGACATTTCAAGTTGTGCTTGTTGTACCTCTAATGATGGAGGATATTCTTCTTGAAGCTCCATCTCGGGTTGTTGAACTCCCTCCTCATCAGCGTCTTCTTCTGAAGAAGAAGTTTCATCCTCAGATTCCTCATTTTTTTTATAGATATCTTCTTCTTGAGGAGGAGGAGCCACAGGCTTTGGTGCAATAATGATATCTATAAAATGAACAAAATAAGTTAATATACAAAATCATGGTACATAATTCCGTATAGGTTTTGTATGATACCTGGAATATGTGCGTTATGTTCAAGATATGAATCATAATCACCATCCCAATCATCATCATCGAAGTCGAGAGCCGGCTCATCTGATGGAATACGGTCTCGATCAGCAGTGGATACAGCAGTAGCATCCCTATAACTTGTGCCTTGGTTGGCAAAGATAAATGGAGCGAGGAGCTAAGACGTCCAGGAGACAAAAGTGTTACAGCTTTTGGTGCTACTACTGATGGAGGGGCCGAAGATCCTTCTCCTGGATGAACTAGGGAAGAACCAATAAAATGATCCTCTTCAACCAAGGTGTCATCTTCTGGAGTGAGGGCTCTTGGTTGGGAAGGCCCTTTAGTGGTAGACTTCTTCTTCTTTTTCAGAGTTTTCTCTGAAAATGTGACGGCTGCACTTTGTTTTCTCTTTCGGCCTTTGCCAATGATGATAGGTTCTGCAGTTGGTTCCCTAACTCCTGTAGGGATAACTTCCAGATATGGATCTGGAATGCCAGTATCGTCAGGGATATCTGCTGGCACCCTGACCGGTTACTCAATATTTCCTTCTTTAGGCCACCTTAGACTACCTCTCATATTGTAGCCGTGGGCAAAAGAACGAATTGAAGCATAAAAGTGAGCATACGTATGAAGTATGCGTAGCTTTGTAGTACTGGTGGCGGTTTAGACTCTAAATTTGGCACCAGTACGAGCAGTACTGAAATATCTCCAACCCCTAGCACCGTCAAGTAGTTTCCCATAGTGACGAAAATTAGTAGAGGGGTTACCAACATAAAGTTCGTTGTACCCAAATTGGCGAGCGAACCTACTGGGTAGATATGGTTCAAACGCATAATTATCTTCATTTCTATATATCAGGTGAGAAGGTCTGATGCATTGAAGCCATCTGAAGACTGATGGTAGCAATACAGCTCTTCCTTCAACTTCATCTTCAAACTGAATGCCAAAGCAATCTGCTGGAACTTGTGGCCGAGTACAGAAGAAGTTCCAACCATAAGAATAGTTCAGAATTGCCCGGGTATCCGCCACAGTCGTAGCAGTCCATGTAGCCTTGCTAAATTTTTGGAGGAAGACTTCCTCATTATCCCCCGGGCCTGGTGGTAACAGATTGCAATTGTGGTGCAACAACCAGCCCATTAAATAAGTATAGGGCATTTCTACTCTGGGGAAAACGTTTCGATGAGGAGCATTGTTAATTAACTCTTCACCGAAAGTCCTTAAACCTGCATTTATACGGCACACCATGGCCGATAGCGGATTGATTCTTACTTTAAAAATCAAGCGTACTACTGGCCATAGTACGCTGCGGTGGATTCTGTCAACAGTCCCAGTACCCGGCACGACCCATCTTCTCAGCCATAAAGAAAGGAAGCCGGCCAATAAAGCTCTCCTAGAGATTTTCTGATTGTCGTATCTAAGGAAGCTCAAGGCTTCAGTTCCGGCAGGATTTCCCCAGTCTTTGTAGACAGATATTTATTCGAGAATTTGTAGGCAATCATCATATCCCGAATTTTGTTAGAAGGAATTGTCGAATCTATATTGATTGCCGGGGCCTTATTTTTCTGAAACCTTTTTTTGTCATCTTTGGATATCTTATCCTTATGGAAGAAGAGATAAGTCGTCCACTTGTTGATGTATGCTAAATGAGATGTACTTTCATGCATTGTAGTACAAATCAGATAGTGACACATCAATTCCTCATATACCTCAATCAACTGAGGGTTAGCCTCTCTGATTTCAGCCAGTTCCCTGTTGGAGGGAACGTATTCCTCATATGGGGCTTCCTCCATTGGTAGCTTCGAGATAAACTGCATCTCATGAAGAGCAAAGCCCAATTCGCCTTTTGGGGTGGCAAAAGTTCCAGTTGAACTTATATATATCTCCATTAAATCCATGAATAGGTTTCCGTTCGGGGGAATACCCTGACTAGTGGCAGCTATCCCTTCATACAAGCCAATGTCTTTCAGTTATGTCTCGAAATTTTTTATCATCCAAATACTTATCTGGATCCAGTTTTGGTTGAACGGAGTCAACCATCCCGGCAGCCTGGGGTTTGTTTGGGGATATAATACAGCAGCCCTCATAAATTTGTTGACGAACATCTGGGTCTGCACTGGTTGAATTAAACCCGAGTCTTCACTAGGATTAGATCCTGGCATGAGGCCAAAAATGGAAGTGACACCGCCGTTGGAAACACTAGCAAAATACCCCATATCATTAGCATGCTCCCTCTTGAAAATAATTCTACCCGGTCTTCTATAACTGTTGGGAGTCAAATTCTACAGCATTTGTCGATGGTGGGTAGCATGGAAGAATGCTGATAAAGGATAATCTCTGTCTATATCCGGGAGGTACATGGCTCTATCTCCAAATTTGAATACCCAAGACTCCTTCTTGGGGTGTGTCTGGGACTTACAGTCAATTGCATCCCCAAACAAGAAAGTCGGTTTTGCAAATTGTTGTGCATCTAGTGAAGTCAACAAATCCCCATTCATCATGGATAGCAACATCCTATCACCTTGGGCTGCTATCAATTGTGCTCTCTTTATAGGGTAATCGGGGTTTGATTGAGGAAATGCTACGTGAGACAGATTCTCCAGATAATTCGAACCCACCATGCCAACTGACGAGCCAAAGACTTCTGCAAGAGGGTGAATTTGCAAGTCTACTGCGAAAAGAAAAAAGAGATCAAATTAGTTTGAAGTCTTATGAGTAAAGACATTTATGTTTACTAAAGTTTATAAGGTCTTTGTTTTACAAAGTCTCTCATTGGTTGATAAACTTTTACGCTACCATATGTTGATATGAGCGTAATGTGTCTTTTTTACGCTGGCATGAATGAACATGGGCGTAGTTAAGTTTTTACGCTAGCACCTTAGTTGTGGGCGTAGTTCAAGTTTTACGCTGGCACGTATAACGTGGGCGTATCTCTTAACTTTTACGCCGACACGTATAACGTGGGCGTAGTTCTTAACTTTTACGCTAATACGTACAACGTGGGCGTATTTTGTTATTTCAGTTTTTACGCTAACACGCATGACGTGGGCATAAAAAAACTGAATGTTCGGGTTATCTCCTTCGTCCCCGACGAGTTTTTCCAGCCGAAGAATAGGGTTTTACCCATCATAGGCGGAGCTACGGCTGGGTTAGGCTGTCGGGGTGATGTTGATGTCCGGACGGGGGTTTTCACACGATCGGCCGATGACGAATCAACGACGGGTTTCTTCCCCTTGTTGCTAGCGGTGGATGATTTCTTGGGAGCCATCAGATCAAAGTGAGATTTCGAAGAAGGAGAAGGCAAAGGAATTCGGGATTGCAAGAAGATGAGTAAAAGTATTTTCTCTCTCTGAAAAGATCTATTTATAGAGAAATTCAAACTGGTTCAAATTCCCTGAAATTATGCCGACTGTTGGATATCCCCAATTTTACGCGGATGACTGTTGAGTATCCTGAATTTTACGCTGACAAGTCAAATCTTGACTTTTACGCTTCTGTTCAAAGTGTTTCAAATTTTGAAGATATTTGAAAACTTTGAAGGGGGTCATGTAGGAGCATAAAAAGTGCTTCATGGAATGAGTCAAAGAGATAGAAGCATTCCACTCAACATGATCTATTGTCTCAGGCTAATCGCTTTACGCCAGAGTCAAGCCAATAATTTTACGCCAGGGTCAAGCCAATGGTTTTACGCCTAAGACAGGCTAACCACTTTACGCTGGGCAAAGCTGTCAAGTCTTGTATTTAATGCAAAGTCTGACATGAAGATTTAATGATGGCATATATCACAGAATTCGAAGGGATTTGTTTTACACAGAGACCAATATTGTCGTTTAGTATGTGGACTGAGCTATTTTACGCTCACAGTATGGCTTCTTTTACGCATGGAGACTGTATGAGTTTTTACGCTCAAAAGTTGACGTGTGCATAAAGTTTATTTGGGCTACTTTACGCTCAAGGTTGTTTAACAACCACTTTACGCGGGAAGTCCACGTCAGGGCTATTTTACGCCTAGTCTACTACTTTACGCTCAGAGTATTTTGGGTTGTTTTTACGCCCTATTCTTCTTCACCAATTTGGAACGTGGTTTGCCTACATGGCTTTCATGCCACACATCTCGAAGAACGTGTGTACGTGTATCCTATTCTTATTGAAATGATAGAACACGTGTCAACATATGCAGAGGGTGACTTCGGTCATGGGTGGCAGTTATTAGCGTAAAGATGAAACTTTTGCTGAGTTTTTACGCACAAGAAGCCAAGTCTATAAATAGACTGATTTTTCTCATATAACACACACACAGAGAGAGAAGAGAATACATAGAGATCAGAGCCCAAAGACTTTGATTTTTCGGAGCATTCTTCTTCAACTTTTCTTCCAGAACAGAGTGAAGCAAAGCAGGAAAGCATTCGGCCTCGCCATCAGTGCCCAAGTGCGTCGATACCTTTCTGGTGACTTAGTTCTTCCAATTGTTCATCTTCTAGCAGTGATCTTCATCATCATCGTATGGTTCAAGGAATAAAGTGATCATTTACAGATCAGACTTCCATAGCAATACTTCCCAGAATCAAATTTGTACTTCTTGTACTTTTTCTTGTTTTATTTTCAAAATCCGATTTCCAGGCATTTTGTTAAGTAAAACAGACGTGCTTCGGCACGAGATGTGGCGTCGAGTCTTAAGTTGTCGGCATATAAGTTGCATAAGTTGGATTTGAGTCATCTTGAGTTTAAGTCAGAAAATGCCGTAAGGCAAAGTCGGTCAAGTGACACTTAGTCCACAAGTCTTGATTGGGTCAGTTGGTGATCAAAGTAGTAAGGGTCGCGAGGCGACGATATGGTTAAGTCACACTGAGTTACGAGGTACGGTACGATGGATTTGTAGCACGGTCACAAGGAAATTGGGTACAATCGCGTAGTCGCGTCTCTGATTTTGAGCCGTAAGGCAAACACGACTTGATAGGTTAACATTGTTGGTACAAGAAGGGATCTAGAGGTAAAGTATGAGTTGACATTGTTGTTGTAAGCACGGAGTGGTCTAGAGATACAAAATAGGCCAAGGCGTATGTCCTAAAACTGATCCTAAGGCAAGAGTAGAAAGACAATCATAAAGGGACTATGTTACACAAAGTAAATAAATGTGTTGGTTTTGTATGGGTAGGCGAGGAGCTCATTCCACCAGTACAGTTGAGTACTGACACCCATATAGTTTTCATGTGCAGGCACAGGTAGAAGCTCGTGGTACGGAGCTCACTTGGATGCGTCGAGGCACGGAGTTCCTTAGCGATTCATAGCGTGCGATCGCGTGGAGTTAATACTTATACGGGACATAATGTATAGACGTCGCCTTCCGAAGCTTCCGTTGGTTCAAGACTTGTATTGAGAGATGAAAGAGAGCTGAGTGACTTGTAATGTGAGAAGAGTGAGCTTGAGTGACTTGTAATCTTGGCCTTGCGCCCTATTGTAATCCTTATTTCAATATCAATAAAATGCATCTTTTGAATGACTTGTGTCTTATTCTAAATTTTTGCTAGCTTATTTAATGTCTCTGCTTAGGACTTCTGTGCGACGACCCCGCCGCAGCCGCTGTAATCGACCGTTATGGAACCCGCCTTGCACGAGCGCAATCTAGGCTCATATGGCATCACGCCTTAGCGAGGACGATCGCTCCTACGGGAGCGGGGCTTGACATAATGGTATCAGAGTATGACTTTACGTCCTTGGACTATCGATTGAATTCTTTAACTCCGTTGTTTCCGTAAACTCTGAAGTGTTGCTTCCACAAAGTTGATATCGTTGGTGCGCTCTCTCTCAATTGTCCCACGGGATGTCCATACAATAAGTCTAAATAATTTGTAAAACGTAGGAGAACAGTTTTTGACAAGAAAAAAAAGATGGTTCACGTAGCACGATTGGCTAAGTCGGGCTGGACATATATACCAAAAGTTGTGTCGACCTTAGAAAATTCATATGTGGGATTAAAAACGTGTCAAGCAAGAATGAGTTAAACTCGATTAAGTAAAGTAGATAATTATCGATAGGGTGCTATCGAACGACGATGTTATCGTCGATGCGATATAGATGAGTGTGCTTAAAATTCGAGGAATGGTTCGAACGATTGAAGAAGTCGATTGTGAATCGAATGATAAGTTGAGGATTTGTTGAATGACTTCATCCCTAAGTAGTATATGCGATAGCCTCAGGGATGTCGATCGATCGATCGAGGATACGGGGTGTCGATGAGTCTATCAACAAGCGTTGCGTGTATGCAAAGCCGTAGATTGAGTATCGTTGAATAAGTTGTAGTCTTGAGATTTGACGAGTCGATTCAAACAACCTAGAAATCAATGCGTGGAACGTGCACGGGATTGAGGATTGTGCGAGTATGAAATAAAAAAAATGATTGAGTAGGTAAAATCGAATCGAGGAAAAGTTAGGGTGTACGAATGGATGACTTGATAAAGAAAATCGGTAGGTAGATCGTATAGAAAAAGTTAGCACGATGGAAAGATAGCATACATGAAAAAGTTGAAATTTAAGTTACTCGAATGACTCTAAGGATTGGAATGAATGTTGCTCGATGATTTGAGTTAGCAAGGAATGATGCGAATTGAGAAAATACGTTGGTCGATGACTTAATATAGAGGGATGAACGATACGCGAATTTGGGTTTGAGAAAATTGATGTTGTGAATGATTCGAGGGATAATGATCGAACTTGAATTTGAATGTCGAGGAGATTATCCAGTCGGACGATAGCATCATTCGTACGACTCGAAATTTGTTGCAAAGGAAGATCGTCAGGTTACGTATATCGTCGATGGTATTGAGGCGTATCAAAGATCGATATACGATAACTCGGGGGTACTCTGACTCGGCGAATGACGATCGTGCAAGTGTTATTGTTCGGTTGGATGCAATACTTAGAATTTTGATTGAGATGAATATTGGATAAAAATGATTGTGTCTTGATGGTTACACGGATAACCACAGCATCGACATTCTTGTCTTGTGCAAGCGCAACTCCAGCCTCGCACATACGTTACGTCGAATTTGGGGCGATCATTCCGTGTGAGCGCTGACATGGTAATTCATGTCGCGAGAATGATCGAACTCAGAAAATCAGAACGTGGCAACTTTGATTTTCTTGACTTGTTGGTTTGATGCGAAAAAAAATTTAAGGATATTTGGACTTACGATTGATGAATAAAATAAACTTGAGGATTGAGTAGGTCCAATCCGCGCATCGAGAGTGAATTAGTCTAGACTCGAACAAGAGTTACGTCCCGATGAGAATGATTATTCGGCAGGAGCATTACATGATGATTCATGCCTACCGTGGATAATCGAACTCGCGTGAGATTGGAGTGCAACATATTGTCAAGCTAGACGACCTTGTGATCGATTACGCGAATTGGGATAAATAACTTAGGGAGTATAAAATGTGAATTATGGTTTAGCGATGAATCGTGTCGTAGCGTGCTTGACTTGAGAAGGATTGATAGGTGGATTAAGTCGAACATATTCGAAGAGATAGACTATACAAACTGGCTTGTTGGACAAGTGATATTGATATGTCGAGGAATTGGTTGAAATGTGAGTTATTGTAGAATGGCTTTGTTGAATGACTCGGACCCCGTACGACGAATATTGGGATGTGTGTAAGGAATCGATGCTCGATATTTAAAAATTAGAGTGATGCGAGCTTGGGTAGAAAACCCCGTACTATCAATTTGGTTTGACCTTAGGATGGAATCAGTGTTGATATTATTGTTTGGGAACTATGATTCCAATACTGACGGGTGACCTTAGCCTAAAGACATAGCCTAGCGGTTAGGCAGACATCCCGGCGCGAAGAGATAGAAATTATGGAGGCACTGCTCACGAGACTCGATTGACATACATGTATATCAGGGACGCCTGAATATGTGTAAGATTCGACTCGAGTAGTGATGGCGGATTCTCTATCACGAGGCTTGACTGAAATACATATATTTTGGGGATGCCTGAAATATGTGCACGATCCAACTAAGTGATACGTTGAATCAAGTGAGACTTGAGGAACGGGAAATTGTTAAGGATTTTGAGATCATGAGTTTTAAAAAAAAGATTGTGGGTAGCACGAGCGTGGCTCAGATTTGAGAAATGCATAGGAGAAATGTACGCGAGAGTCGTTGAACATTCGAGTGATAAGTCAATAAGTAAGTACTCAGTTAGTTTTGAGGACAAAACTTTTTCTGAGTGTTATATGATGTACTGTCCCGTTCCATTCAGTCAATCGAAGGAATCGAAACGCCGACGACGTTCGGACTTAGACTTGCAACGGCTGCTCGAAGACATCGCTTAGTCGAGGCGACTCCTCGCTCAGGTGGGGTAGTTTCGGTAAACTTGCCTCATCTTAGCCTTCACTTAATAAATTGTATGTTTTTAACTTGTATAAGTAGGCTTGATAATAAAAAAGACGAATCCACATAGCTAAGGGAATAATCCCGATAGGTTAAATTAAGTTAGAATATGGAAAGGTCTAACGGTCGACTTAGAGTTGGTGCACGGCGTGCTTTGAAAATGACACTCGGTACTTCGTCCCGTGGCTTGGGAGAAGAAAAAATTGGTCTTCGCTACAAAATTGTAAATTAGCCTAAGTCATAGGCGTCGCCCGCATAAACGCTTTATAAAGCATGCACGGTCCCATCGTCCAAGGCTTGACGCAGTCCTTGCTCATCAAGTTGTCGTACGATTAAGTTTGGTTGTGTTAGGTTAGGCTATCAAAGTCTTTTCTAAGAACTGTCCCATATTTTCTACGGTTGTCGATATTACTTGGTTTCACGATCATAAGGCCTGTCATATAGAGTATGACTTGGACGGTGGTGTCGCATAGAGTTCAAGTTGGTTTTAAGGCATGATATCACGGACTTAGTATTTTAAGGCATGGGCCACGATTGATTTAAATTGAGTTGGAAGGAGGGCTTTCAAATAGCCGTTCCTGAGTTGAATGAAAGGATAGGGCAAGAAAGAAGAATGCTCGCGACTATGGATTGTCGAGGCGAGGTCTCAGATGTGAGAAGTATTGAACTTGGCCCTGAAAGATATGGTAACACTAGAAGTATAATGTCTATGTGAGACGTCAGTTCGAGTCGAGTCTTGCATGGTCATGGACAACTTGTCGACAAGATAGAGTTTTCCCACATGGTAACCTGGGGCCACGGGACCGTTGCGGCCTAAGAGAACAATTATATAGCTGTGCTGGGCACAGGTTAGGCGGAGACTTGCAGCGAGGCTCGCTACTCATACTGAAACGGTCCCGTCTAACAAAAGCTAAGGGAGTCCAAGATGGCTCTGGGAGTCAGTGACCAATTCATATAAATGAGTCGACATGGCGGCAACCCGTATGTGTGTCTTTGGATTGAGTCGAGTTGAATGTGTGTGTACAGTTAGAACAAAAAATTGGGCCTAAGATTTGGCTTCAACGTAGGCGACATGCTTCGGCACGAGATTTGGCGTCGAGTCTTAGTTGTCGGCATATAAGTTGCATAAGTTGGATTTGAGTTATCTTGAGTTTAAGTCTGGAAACGCCGCAAGGCAAAGTCGGTCAAGTGACACTTAGTCCACAAGTCTTGATTGGGTCAGTTGGTGATCAAAGTAGCAAGGGCCGCGAGGCGGCGATATGGTTAAGTCACACAGAGTTGCGAGGCACGGCACGATGGATTTGTAGCACGGTCACAAGGAAATTAGGTACTATCGCGTAGTCGCGTCTCTGATTTTGAGCCGTAAGGCAAACACGACTTGATAGGTTAACGTTGTTGGTACGAGAAGGGATCCAGAGGTAAAGTATGAGTTGACGTTGTTGTTGCAAGCACGGGGTGGTCTAGAGATACAAAATGGGCCAAGGCGTATGTCCTAAACTGATCCTAAGATAAGAGTAGAAAGATAATCATAAAGGAACTATGTTACACAAAGTAAATAAACGTGTTGATTTTGTATGGGTGGGCGAGGATCTCATTCTACTAGTACAGTTGAGTACTAACACCCACACAGTTTTTATGTACAGGCACAGGTAGAAGCTCGTGGTGCGGAGCTCGCTTGGATGCATCGAGTCACGGAGTTCCTTGGCGATTCGTAGTGTGCGACCGCATGGAGTCAAGACTTATATAGGACATAATGTATGGACGTCGCCTTCCGAAGCATCCGCTGGTTCAAGACTTGTATTGAGAGATGAGAGAGAGCTGAGTAACTTGTAATATGAGAAGAGTGAGCTTGAGTGACTTGTAATCTTGGCCTTGCGTCCTATTGTAATCCTTGTTTCAATATCAATAAAATGTATCTTTTGAATGACTTGTGTCTTGTTCTAAATTTTTGATGGCTTATTCAATGTCTCTGCTTAGGACTTCTATGCGACGACCATGTCACAGCCGCTATAATCGGCCGTTATGGAATCCGTCTTGCACGAGCACAATCTAGGCTCGTGCGGCATCATGCCTTAGCGAAGACGATCGCTCCTACGGGAGCGGGGCATGACATTCACTCGGTTGTAGCCTTGTAGGTCTTTGTGTTCCTCCTCATCCTTATTTGATCATTCTTTTATTAGCTCAATTCTTGATTGGTTTGTCTATGTGGAACATTATAAGAAAAGTTGATTGATAACCGTCTCTATGAACTCGAAAGAATTCTCTTGCATCGAAGATTAAGTCAATCACTATATAATTACCTGTTATCTTAATATTCCAAAATTTGGGTTGCTTCTTTCTGTTGCAATTTTAACATTTCTCTATTAGCACAACATAAACAACCAGTCCCTTGTAATAAGAAACGAGTAATTTCTAAATACAAACACTAATACAACAATACGTGTACAGCTCCAACTAGCTCTGTTTCAATCACCTGGTGTTCAATTATGCCAATTTATGATATCTTAATTACATTAAGTAAATCTTTAATAGTTTGTTTGAATAATTCTTTCTTTCTTTTTTCTCCTCTTTATGCATGCAAAGCAGCTCCAAATAGCTAGCTGATCCTTGCCATAATTCTTGTCTCATTTCTCTGTTCCATTAATGCTGCAGATTTTGATATTCATTCAGAATGTGGTTCCAAAAAGGGTCACTTCTGATGTCGAGAGAGGACTTTTTTTTATCTCCTCTTTAATATCAAACTCTTCTTCCATGTACTATGATCTCTGCTTTAATTTACCCAGGCATCCTCTTCATCTCTCAGAAACCTCAAACTTTCATCCATGATTCTATATTAAACAAAAAACAACATAAATAATTAAATTAGTTAAAATTATGTCAATTTATTTCTTCTATAATACCCTTCTATAATACCCTTCTGCGAGCTTTAATCAGAGATGTTGAAGACGTTAAAAGTGTGTCAATACAAGTCCATCTATAATCTAGTTTTTCTTTTCTTTTCTTTTTCTTTTTTTGACTTGTGAAGATATACGTGAAAAATGTTGATCGTTGATGTCTGCGTGTAGAGAATGGGACCATGGGTATGGAACCACTCGAGCATGCAACATATCATAGAATATGATAAAAAAATACTAATGTAATATAATTAAAAAAACTTACCAAAGAAGCATCATGAAGAAGTTCCCGAGAGATGAAGGGGACGCCTGGTTCTGAGACAAGGAGAAAAAAATGTGGGAATGAGAGAACCGGTTTTGATTTTGATGTATTAGTATTTTTTTGATTATTATATTTCTTAAATAAGATATTAACATATATTATTGTTTTGATTGTCAATCAATTATAACCTTCCTTAACTAAACATTAATATTCTCAATCGTTAGATTTAATTTGAAATAAATCCTACGGACACAAATAGATTTGCTCATTTGCTCAATTAATATATGTGCTTATTGGATAGCCACACTCTCTCTCTCTCTCTCTCTCTCTCTCTCTCTCTCTCTCTCTCTCTCTCTCTCTCTCTATATATATATATATATATATATATATATATATATATATATATATATATATATATATACGAAGCAGGGTAATTGTGGTAAACTTGCCTCTATTGGGGCTCGAACTCCGACCACTTGGGCCACATGCATCTCTCTTAACCACTAGGCTAGAGGTCATTTGCACATATATGTGTGTGTGTGTGTGTGTGTGCGTGTGCGCGTGCGCGCAAATGACCTCTAGCTTAGTGGTTAAGAGAGATGTATGTGGCCCAAGTGGTCGGGAGTTCGAGCTCCAATGGAGACGAGTTCGCCACAATTACCCATCGTTTGAATATATATATATATATATATATATATATATATATATATATATATATATATATCCTCATTTGGTTCTTCGTTAGGAAAGAAAAGGAAATCAATTCCTTGTTCTTTTTCTTTTCTTAAAAAATTATAATTTATATTTCTTTTTCCGATATTTGGAGAAGAAAAAAATAAAAGAAAAAATGAATTCACTATAGTGGCAAAGTGAATTTTTTGTTGGATGGGAGGAACCACTTTCTCCTTTATTTTTCTTTTTTATGAGAATCATTTTTCTTTCCTTATACTTTCCTTTGACATCCAAACATAAAAAATGAATAACTTTCTTTTACCAAGTCCCAACCTCATGATTCCGCCAACCAATCAAGGCCTAAGTTTTAAGTTTGCTCACTTCGTCTTCATTAAACCAACTTTTTGCTCCTCCCTTCCTCTCGCCCCCCCTAAGCCATGATTGTCCCGACCGCCCTAACTGTGCTGTACAAGCAAGATCGCTGAACTTGGCCTAGGTCAGGCTCTGTCGTGACCTCGCGAGAGGACCGTCCCCAAGGACTACCGCCGTCGAAATTTGTGTTAGAAATTTCTTCAATTTTTTTCTTTTGAATAACTGCAAGAAAATAAAATATTAAATTGTTACTGGCCTTCGAAAAAGTCGCGCACGTAGCACTGCCCTAAGAGTTTATTCGGGTCTATGTGCAGATTTGATCCGAACCCTCATAGTGGTAAAATCTCCGCTCCACCGGAATCTCTTTGCCGTACATGACTTTGAAAGAGTGACCTTCGACTTAGCTCTGCCCCAGAGCAACAATTAAGAACTGTGGGATTTCGGGAAGAGGAAATTTTTAGAGAGTTTAGGAATGATGTTTTTCTCTGTTATGGATGAAGAAAAAAAAGGATATATATAGGCGTTTGCAATGGAGAAGAGAATTAAATGCAGATTAATTAACCAAATTAATTTGAACGTTACAAAACGTTTACACCAAATAAAAATACATGGTTCATTTCACCTGGACATAGTTCAGAATCCAACCGTTACATAAATTAAAGGAATAGTAACGGTCAAAAAAATTGAATAGGAGCAAAAAGGATTTTAGGATCTTAGCCCGAACCCGAAAAGGAAATTGTATCAGCATTTGGCGCCCACAGATGTGGACACGTACCCGTACCCGTTACGCACACCGAACCGAGCCGAGCCTGGCCGGACGGTAGCGACGGCACGCGCGTGTGGCCCAAGGGGCTCCCACATAAGACTTCAATGGAGTAATAGAGATTCAAGCAATATATATACACTCTACTCCACACATCTAGCCGATGTGGGACTATTAAAGAATGGTATGAACTTTAGCTTTTGGTTTGTGAGTATACTCACAGCTAACAATCCCCCCCAAAAGGTCAAGTTCTAAAGAATAGTAGAAAAGAAAATAAGAGAAGAATAAGAGAATTTTTGGGCAGTTAAATACTATGCATAAATGAGATAGACTACATCCTTGAATCTCACGTAGTGACTACTGTCTTTGTCTGAAGAAGAGCTTGATGGACTATGCCTTGAATCAGTCTTCTTGAACCAGACTCAAAAAATAGCACACATAGTACGCTAGAGGTACTTGGATCTATCGGATGGTGCGTTTGATTGACCATGCGTACTTTTACACATTCATGAGAGTTGTCTAGGATCGCCCTGTCCTATAGTCGTGGCCCTCACGACCTCTCATATAGGTAAGTCCTCAAGGATTGGTGGTATGAATCAACTTTGCATATCATGCTTGGACTTATTAAGAGTTTAAACTCACCATATCCATATCATACCTATCACCATAGGGATGGGGTATCAATGTACACATGTACAGCCGCTTGGGCTTTTATTTTAAAGAGAATTTAATCTCAAAGTCAGTATTCCATAATAATCACCTAGTCCAACTTGTTCCTACCCATTGAACCGACTTCTTGGGATCTCTAGTCAGACTCGGTTGGGTTGTCACTGCTGGTGACTATACTATGGGCTTAACCTCATCCCCCCGATGATTCTAGGATCAATGTCCTAGACAGATCCTTCGTTAAGTGGTCTGCAAGGTTCTTTTCTAACTTTATATATTCAAGAACCACATATTTTGCCCAATAGGTTCTTTATTGTCTTGAAGCGCAGCTGCAGGTGCATGTTCATCTTAGCATTCATAGAATCATGCTTTAGTAGTTCTATAATAGATTTATTATCACATTTATAGAAATTGCAGGAACAGGAGGAACAGAAACATGTATATGCATAATAAGATTTCTAAGCCACTCGACTTCTGTACAAGTAGTGTCTAAAGCTATCATTTCAGAGTCCATTGTACTCCTGGCAATGATAGTTTGTTTACATGATCCCCAGGAGATTGCAGCTCCTGCTAGGGTAAAAACTTATTCAGTAGTGGATTTTACATCATGTGAATCAGTTATCCAGTTTGCATCGGAGTAACCTTCTATAATATCAGGGTGTCTAGTATAATAAAGTTTATAACCTAGAGTACCCTTAAGATATCTAAATACTCTGTCTACTGCAGTCCAATGTGATTGGTTTGGGTTACTAGTATATCTACTTAGTCTCCCAATATCAAATACAATGTCGGGTCTTGTCCTATTTATTATGTACATAAGGGACCAAATTATTTGTGAATATCTATGTTGTTCTATAGGTGATCCTTCATTCTTCTTAAGAATAACATTACTGTCATAAGGAGTAAGGGCAGGTTTCTTGCCAAAATACTCAAACTTTCTTAGTTGAATGTGCTAGGGATAGAGTATAACCTTCTTTTCATTTGGATACTTGCATTCCTAGGATCAGGTTTGCTTCACTTAGGTCTTTCATATCAAACTGGTTAGATAAATAATTCTTAGTATTATTTATCAGTTCCAGTGAAGTTCCAAGAATAAGGATATCATCAACATACAAGCATAAGATAACACAACTTTTATTTATATTTTTAGAATACAAACATTTGTCATATTTATTCTTTTCTTGGCCTTTAGCAATAAAACCTTCAGGTTGCTCCATGTATATTTCTTCCTCTAAATTTCTATTTAGAAATGTTGTCTTTACATCCATTTGATGGATCAACATATCATGAATGGAAGCTAAGGCTAGAAGGGTTCTAATAGAGGTGATTCTAGCTACAGGTGAGTAGGTATCAGAATAATCTAATCCTTTCTTCTGGGTAAATCCTTTGGCTACTAGCATAGAGGTAGGTCTGCTAAAAAATCCTTCGGCTCTAATTTTTTTTAAAAAATCCACTTACAACCTATGGATTTACTACCTAGAGGTAGGTCTGCTAAAAACTAAGTATTATTCTCCATAATGGAGTTGTACACATTGTTAATAGCTTCTTTCCAGAAAGGGGCATCAGGAGAGGATATGGCTTCTTCATAAGTTGAGGGATCACCCTCTATCAAAAAAGTGAAGAATCATTCTCCTAAAATTTTTAAAATTATTTCTCTTTTACTTCTTCTAGGTTCGATGACTTGTTCAGGTTGTAAACTTGGTGTTTGATCATGAGAACTAGTAGATGGAGCAAGAGAAGGGTTGGAAGAAGATGAAAGGATTATATCCTTGAAGGAAAATATATTCTCAAAGTAAACTGCATCTCTAGCCTCTATGATTGAGTTATTAGAGATTTTATTTACTTCAGAATGGGTTACAAGAAATCTATTGACATTACTATCTAGGGCATATCCTATGAATACAACATCTACAGTCTTAGGTCCTATCTTTCTCTTTTTGGGTTTAGGAATCCCTACCTTAGCTAGACATCCCCAAACTTTTAGGTAATTGATCCTAGGAGTCTGACATTTTCATAACTCATATGGTATCTTTTCATTAGTCTTACTGGGTATCCTATTAAGGATATAACAGGCTGACAAAAGGACTTCTCTCCAAAGATTATCAAGGGCAACTGAGCTGAGAAGCATGGCATTTACCATATCTAATAGAGTGCGATTCTTTCTCTCAGCAACCCCGTTTGACTGTGGTGAATAAGGAGCGGTTACCTCATGAATAATTCCATGTTCTTCACAGAAGTTAGTCATTTAATTTGAGGTATACTCTCGAGTCTCCACCACGATCTGATCTAAGAATCTTAATCTTTTTATCTAACTGGTTCTCAGCTTCAGACTTATAGACCTTGAATCTGTCTAGAACTTTATCTTTGGTTTTAAGAAGGTAGGTGTAACAATACTTTGAGTGGTCATTTATAAAAGTGACAAAGTATTTCCTACTGTCTCGGGTTAAGACCCTATTGGAATCACAAACATTACTATAGATAAGTTCTAGGAGTTTAGAATCCCAATAGACAGATTTGAAAGGTAATCTAGTGTGTTTGGCTTGAACACAAATCTCACATTTGTGTTTATCATCTATAGGAGTCTTAGGGATAAGACCCAAGTTCATCATTCTTTTAATAGAACCTAAATTTATATGACCTAGTCTACCATGCCAAACATTTGATGATTCAACATTTTCAATAAAAGAATGATTTGAAAATTTATTCATAGTGCTCAAAATAAAGAGTCCATATTTTACAAATCCTTTTCCCACAAAAAGTTTATTCTTAGAAAAAATTACTTTATTAGCCTCCATTACAATTTTGTATCCTGAGGCTACAAGAAGAGATCCACTAAATAGGTTTCTTCTGACCGACGACACATGAAGTACATCATAAAGAGGTAGAATTTTCTCTGTTGTCATCTTCAGATCAATTCTTCCTCTTCCTACGATTTGTGATGTTGAGTCATCTCCTAGAGTCATGCCTCCTCCACCTGATTTTTGATAGGTTGAAAAGCAGGAGCGATCAAATAAAACGTGAACATTAGCTCCAGAATCCAACCACCAATCATCAGAATGGTAAGAGATATTAACTACAGGTTGATAGCTTACAGACCTGAAGGAGCTGGAAGACCCATTCAGAATTATGTTAGCCCCTGGCTTGCCTTTTCCTTTGAAGGAGGTCTTGATAGGTTCTTTCTTCCTTTGGAAGCAATTGATGGCCGTATGGTTGATTCTACCACACACAAAACAAAATCTTCTTTGATCATGAGTCTGACCAAAGTTTCTAGGTTTATGAGTTGGTGATGTTGAGGGTTTTGGTGATGAGGATTATTGTAATAAGGGTTTTGGTAATTTTGTTGAAAACTCTGCTTCTTTTTGAAGGAGTTTTTCTTGGGTTTGAGATGGTGGTTGGCCTTGGGTTTGCCATGACTTTCTACAAGGTTTACCCTAGCTATGGCATTATACCTAGCTTTGACCTTTAATCTATATTCTTATTATGTTCTAAGTCTCTTTAGAGCTTGAGGGTATGTAATTGTTCCTTGTAGAAAGAGGAGATCCTTTGCCACATTAGACCAAAAAGAAGGGAGTTTGTCTATCAAGCATCCTATTTAATGCTCAGTAGAAAAGAATGTACCTTTGGATTGAACATGCCTAAGGTGTTCTTGGAATTCATGAATTTGGTCATTGATAGGTTTGTTATCTACCATGACATATCTGTTGAATAAGGAGGAATTGAATATATCAATTCCAGCATCATCACAACCATATTCATCTTCCAAAGCATTTCAGAGTTTTTTTAGCGCTTTTATATTCAAAAAATAAGTCGTAGAGTGACTCAGACATAGCGCTTAAGATTCTGTGGAAGTAATGTGAGCCCTTGACCCGAAATCCCCATTTATTATTATTATTATTATTATTATTATTATTATTATTATTGCTGAATTATTAATTTATGCATATAAATAATTAAATAATCAAGTATATATGTAATATATATATATATATATAATTACTTCTTTGCAAATAAAAAGGGAAGAGAGGGTGGTTTTCTCAAAAATCACTAATAGAAAGGAACTTATGCAAATTGGGTTAAGGAAGGGGGCTTATTGCTAATTTCTTTTTTTTAAACCCAAACGGCCAAACCAAAATCCTTCTGATAACCCACCCTGAATTCAAAATCTCTGTTCAGACTCGACAGGGTGAATTCAAATCTTATTCAAATATCTACGTTCCAATCTCTTCAACACCCGAGACCTATAAGGATTGGCACATATATATAGGGATTGGCTAGCGGTACCAAAACCTCTACAAACCATAATCCTTGCCGCAAGCTCCTTCTTCCTCCAGATCGAGATAAGTTTCCATAGGGTCATAGAGGGTAGCAGTTGAACTCTCAAGCAGGTAATCCTAAACCCCATGGCTTTTGATTATTTAAACTAGTTAACTTGCTCTTGCTCACAATAGGGGTAAGGTGGTCGTAGAAAGTCTTGTGAGGAACTAGTTGAGGGTGTAATTGAATTTGGGAAGGGGGTATTAAACTCATCCAAGTTAATGTCAAACCAAAGATTACATGGTTAGCACACCATGAGATATTATAGGAAATACCAAGTGTATTATGACAGGGCTGTGTACAGAACACAAGGACTTGAGTACTTATGGCTATGTAGGAATATTAGGTATGTAACCTGTTCTTTATGTTCTTCATGTTGCCATATACTATACCAATGTAGGTAGGAGAGTTTTGGACTGGGATAGGACAGGGTGTGTCATTCATTGCAGTACAGGTGGACAGATAATTCATCAGCACTATTACCTACCTTGTCTAGCCCCAAAATTTGTTGTCCTGTATCCTAAGGATCAGTCAACATACCATGTTACAGTCCACTTTGGTCCCAATGGTTCAGCCAGTTCTTCATACTCTGTACCAGTCCAGATTGGGTATCAGCCTCGATATGCTGGTTGCCTACATCACAAAGGCATCAGTCTTGTCTGTCCAATAGTTCAATCCTTGAACTAATGACATTCAGTCCTAGTTTGTAATTGTTTAGTCCCGGATACTACCCAGTTCAGCCCCATACAAGACTACTCATGAGAAAAGGGTAAGGGTTTTACTTATTTCCTGTCTTATTTCAGTTATTGTGATGTTAAGGGGACTGTCAAGATTATACAGGGGAAAACATATGCATGTGAGAATCAGAAAAGTTTGGAGACATATAGGAGTCTGTAGGAAAAGGATTGCATTAGTGTTAGTAGTAGAAGAGAGTTTGGACTCTTCCACCACAGGATTGATGTCTAAATAGCTGCAGCAAAGTAGGGTCCATGTCCTTGTACAGGACAACCCTTCTAATATAGGCCAGTAGAGTCAACGTACCATATTGCAGTCCCCTCTCATTTGATGTTCACTCCTACTAAAGTTCCTGGACTCTATAATGTCAGTCCTCATTAGGCTGTTCTGTCCTCACCTTTGAGGTTCAGTCCTACACTACATGTATTAACATTTCAGCCCTCATCCTTGAGTATTAATCCTTGTGTAGTTAGTTGCAGTCAAGGAGAGATGGCTCGGGTCATATATCACTTGAATCAGTCCCTCTACTGCATATTACTTTAGAGTGTTCAATCCTATAAGTTTAGATCTAGTTGCCCAACATTCATTAGTGACCAGTCATTCCATATCCACTGATATAAAATATCAATCCTAAATGTATCAATGTTGATACGGTCTCCATATTCCTTTTGTTCAGTTATTAATATATGAATGCTCAGCCTTGATCCATTTGTTTCAGTCCAAATGCATTACTTATTTTCCATTTACATATCAGTCCTATTGTCTATGTTTTCATATAGGTTCAGCCTTCTAACTGTATGATCTACCACTGCTTTACCTATATCAGTTCAGTCCTATATATATATTTTATATATATATATATATATATATATATATATATATATATATATATATATATATATATATATATATATATATATATATATATATATTTTTTTTTTTTTTTTTTATTGAGATATATTTATGATGTCCTGTCCAATTACTTGATGATCAGTCCTGGTCATCCCTTATGTCAGTCCTTAAATTGGATATGGTATCAGTCTTTATTGAGACTGTCCTATATGTTTTGTTTTGGATCAGTCCTGATTAGTTGATTTCAATCCCACTTCATCTAACTGTATAGTCCTAAATCCTAATGTTCAGTCTCTTGAGTTCAATCTTGTATCCTTATTTATGTATCAATTCCATGCTCACCCTTTTCTTCGAATGCTTAGTTGTAGCAATGTTTTGGCATACATCACTGCTCTAATCCTAATGTTCAGTCCCCATAGTAATATGACAGTCCACCCTTATGCTTTGTATCAGTTGGTGTATCTTGGTATAAGCCAATCTTGTTCAGTCATTTAATATTTATGTCCAGTCCCTAACACTAAGTGTCCTACAATAGGATACCTATATGTCTGTACCAGTAGTGTCCAAACCATAGGCCAGAAATCCAGTGTGGTTAGGCTCAGTTTAAGAGGGGGTACCAATGGTGTCCTCTGAAGTAAGGCCCAGCTTATGGGTCCTTATGGTTAACTGATATCCCTTTTCATAGCACTTCATCACCCTGCCCTTTTTCCTAAGTATGGGTATAGTCCATGTACTGTTAGGAGGTTTGGTAATGGCCTAACTTAGAAGAACTTGGGTACTTTGTACAGAATAGAAGGGGCTAGTAGGGCCTTGCAGGTCTATACCAATAAGCCGAGAGCCTTAGTTGTACCTGTGATTAAGACTCCCACATCAGTGGCATCCTAAACAGGTTACAGTTGAGTCATCCCCACACATAGCAGCAACAGAAACCCATAATAGAAAAATACCATACCAGGGTGCACTAGTAAGCCCCTACATGCACTTATATATAGATTATACATATGTAAAGATGACTAAGGGTATGGGTATATACAAATGCAGGTGCCCAACTAAAAAGGGGCAGGTAGACACTAACCCAAGACTGACTACTCAAAGTTGTCTATTAATTTAGTTAGACTCAAAAACTAGTTTAAAAGGGGGATTAGCAATGACTAAAGAAATATTTTCGTATGGTTCCTTTCATGTGTTAACTAGATTTTAATTCACAATATAGGTTCTGTGGACTCTAACTCAGTGCTCGACCCATACCCGTAGCTCAGGACTACAGGCAAGTGTATGTATTGATTGTTACCGTTTCTGCTAGTTTCCTCTACCTGTTATTCATATGTCATGCTGCTTGTTGACACGAACATCATACGAGGATTAGTACCATAGATTTATTATACATCTTGATTACCTCCTATGTTTACCCCATTTACGATTGATTCCATGAGTACTAGCTGGGCGGAGGAAATATCTTAGTAGGCGTGTGAACAACCCAATCTATCCCATAAGTCTATTCTTGAATAATAGCAGCTGCATACGACACGTGCAGGGTGCCGAATTTACCCCTTAGTCGTTCACACATCGAAACTGATATTTCAATGTACGTAGATAGATAATATTCCAACTGTTTCATCATGTTCTTCACCACTTGCCATACTACCATGATTTTACACATTGCTTTCTAGTAGCTATATTCTCATTGATAGAGTTTCATGTCTTTTCCTTTGTACCACGATGCTAGTTACATTTTAGTTTCATTCTCATATGCTATATACATGTTGATAATTCTACTGCATTCCGGATAGCTGTCATATGTGTACTTGTTCCAATCCTGACTGGATAACCAATATTTTAGGTGATGAGTTAGAGGAGTTCTGTACTACTTATTATGAGCAGACTGAAGACCTTGATTTGAGCATGCATGAGGACTTGGCAGCGGGGCTACCCTCCGCAGGAGACTTTTAGCTAGACATTATGCCATAGAGCATGAGTTCCTCACAAAAACTCTTTTCTTTATTGTATTTCATTTTATTTATGGATTATGAGAGTTGAGTATTGGACATTCTTTTAGTACATTTTGGTTATATTGAGATTATTTTATCTACCATATTTTGGTCTCTACACTTTGTGATCTCACTTCAGTTATTAGCTTGTTTCTCTCATCATGGGCATTGTGTATATAATTTTTTGTTGTGGACTGATATGCAAATTTGGTCTTCTGTGGAAATCTATAAAGTGCGTAGTTGTATTTGATAAATTGTGGAGATGACTAGACAGCGTTCTACCGCCGATACTACGACGTAGGCTGGACGTACCCACGGCTTATGCCCAAATATTGGGTGCGGGTCGTGACAAGTAATGGTAGTCTATTTCCTTAGGGGTCTTAGGTTTGGTAGATGCAGAGGACTTGGACACCCCTACATCAGACTCAGTCTCATCAGAATCATTTGAGATGGGTGTAGACCCATCAATGGCAAAAATCAGGTCTAGAGTGGTAAGCCAAAATTTTATCTGGCTCTGCCATCTCTTGAAGTAGGTACCACTGAACTTAGCGGACTTTGCAGAAAATGTCTCTTCTTTGGCAGACATGTTTCTAAAGTCTGTAGAATTTATATTTACTCAATAAGATGGCTTCAGCTAAAATTAACAATTCAAGTGATTTTAGTAATGTACCTTTAAAATTTTAGTTTTTCCAGTTTTGACGAGTTTGGGTTAGCTGTAAGTGCCGGATCCCAGCAAGCGGAGGTTCACAAGGAACACTTAAGTACCGGTCGCTTAGACGATTTTTTGTCTTGTTGACAGAAGGGCCCTTTCGGCTTGTACCCAAACAAATATCTATTTTAGAACTTTAAAATTAAAGAAATTTTACTAAATCAATAACTTGTTTGTTTTGGCTTAAAATTTAAATATCGAGTAAAAGAGACTACTCAACTAGTATTGACAAAAGATGTACTAGCATAATAATGTTTGTCTAAGGATATATATAGATATTTGTAATGAAGAGGATAATTAAATACAGATTAATTAACCAAATTAATTTGAATGTTACAAAACGTTTACACCAAATAAAAACACATGGTTCATTTCACCTGGACATAATTCAGAATCCAACCGTTACATAAATTAAAGGAATATGAGCAAAAAGAATTTTAGGGTCTCAGCCCGAACCCGAAGAGAAAATCGGATCGACATTCGGTGCCCGTAGATGTGGACACGTACCCGCACCCGAACCGAACCGAGCCGAGCCAGGCCAGGCAGTGGCAGTGCGCGCGTGTGGCCCAAGGGACTCCCACACAAGACTTCAATGGAGCAATAGAGATTTAAGCAATATATACACACTCTACTCCACACATCTAGCCGATGTGGGACTATTAAATAATGGTGGAAACTTTAGCTTTTGGTTTGTGAGTATACTCACAGCTAACAATTTGCAGGCGAGTCCCCAATCCCTCGAGACCATTGTGCTTGGACTCGCCCTCGACTGCACGCATCACAACCACGTCGTAACATGCAGCGCGAGCACTGTACGAGCCGCCTAGGTGATTCGGACTCGCTTATATGAGTCGTGCATTCTGGACCCCTCTCCAACTTTGTCGTAGCCCATCCCAACCTCGGGCAAGAGCCACCGTCAAGAACTGTCAGCCTCGGGCAATTGCATCGGTCGACAGATCCTCTGTCCCTCCTCCCGTAAGCCCTATCTTCGGAAGCCACTGCCTCCTCACGAGCCTAATATCGCATCACGATTCGTGGGCTATGAGTTTTCCATGGTCAACCGAGCCTTGACCCTTGGCCATCTTCCACTACTAAAATAAGGCAAATTAGCGACGTCATGATACGTCGCTAATAATGAAAATTACGTCGCTAATCGTAATTGGCGACGGCTTTAGCGACGTAAAGTAAAGGTCGCTTTTTAGCTAGTCGCAGATGGCCAATACGTCGCCCTACGTCGTTGTTTGCGACGTCCCGCCCGTGTCGCTAGGTCGTCGCAAAGTTAGCGACGTAGAGCGACAAAAACTTTACGTCGCAAACTTTGCGACGTAGTACGACATTGTAGCGACGTTTAGTTCTATTGACGTGATGACGTGGCAATGCCTGCCACGTCAGCAAGGTGGCGACGTACAGCGACGTACCGCCGCTAATTAGCGACGTATAGCGACGTCCACTTTCCGTCGCTATACGTCGCTAACCGTCGCAGAATACTGAAAAAAATTAAAAAAATATAATGTGTATTTTTGTTATGCTGTGTGTCTGTGTTTACAGTGTATGTGAACCGAACACTGTATTTCACATACACTGTAAACACAGACATACATCATTACAAAAATACATATTATATTTTTTTAAATTTGGACAGCACCTCCTTTGTATATCAGATCATCGCTTATAACCCAGCGTAGGTATATTTGTCATCCCCATCGCAGATATCATCATAATTAACAGTCTCCCATCATAACAGTCTATAACTAATAGATGAATAACAATCTCCCATCATAACAGTCTACAACTAAATATCATACATGTACTCAATAAAAATACCAACAAATTAAATATCACAAACATACATGTCCAACAAACATACATGTCCAACAGAGTCAAATAATAATAAAAATCAGTGTACAGAACGATCAATGGGCCCATAGAGCCAATAAATACAAAGATGATAAAAAAATCTACTGGATCACTGAGGACCCCTGTCGCGCATCTGGGATAGCATGTACTCATACTGCTCCTGTGTGAGCTGCATCGTAGGGGCAGTAGGAGGTAGTGCAATGTCTGGAGTCGGCACCGTCGATGGACCGGGAGGACGTATCTGCTCCAACTCTCACAGTCGCTCATCATGCGCAGCAAGGGTACTCACCATCCTCTGAGTACTCTCCTCAATCGAAGCCGATACCTGAGTGAGTGAGGTAGACAAGGTCCTCTGCGATCCCTCCAGCTCGACCTGTCTACGCTCTGTGCACTGCGTAGACTCGGTGAGCGTGTATAAGCTGGCAGCTATAGCCTGCTGCAGACACATCAGCTCATGTATACTGTGCTCGACCGTATCAAATCGTCCGGTGATCATCGGAGGGTCGGATCGTCGCTTGACCGCATCAGAAATCTGCTGCTGTAACTCACGACGCAGCTCGTCGATCTGACGACGAATATCCTGAGCTCGTGATGACGCCTGCGAAGCCGGAGACTGCGCACTGACAGAGGGGGCCCGGGATGACTCCGAAGCCAAATACGTGCCGTAGGATCCCGTACCGTAGTACGTACCCTTCTGAAGACCGCCAACGGCGGTCATCCAGAGGTCGTCCGACGATGGAGCTGTAGGCGGCTGGAAGGAAGTACCAGCCCCTCCCTCTGCTGGCGCACTAGCAGCAGCAGCCGCCTCCTCCTGTAGTCGAACAAACTCGGCCTAGAACATGTTTGCTAACGTGTAAGTATTTGCTAAAGTCTATATTGATATCTATTTTCCTGTTTTCTAAATTATAGTAAATTAATATAAAGAATAGAACGTACATATGCCTGCGTCGCCCTCTCGTCAATGAACTCCCCAGCCCTCCAATGGATGACCAGGAAGACGGTCACCATGTTCGGGTCCTTACCCTTTTTTACCTGTTAAAAATATATTATCTATTATTAGTATTAAACATTCTATCGAACTATATATAAATTAATGTCCGTCATAGAAAACGTACTAGACGATGAAAATACTCCGTCATTGGAATGGAGCCATTACACCACTTACTGGCGCTCGATCGCGCCACCTTGGCCTTGTTAGACCGCTCTTGGTACCTAGCCTCTTGGGCCACGATCTTCGTCGCCCGGTGTGGTGGATAGAAATAGGTCCTCTACAAGAAGTAAAATAGAAAAGTTATATAATATACACAAATGATTATTAAAATTTAAAAATAAACAAATTTTTTACCTTGAAGTGGGCTAACCAAAAGGTCTTCCTATCTGCGGGAGCATCTGAGTAGTTAATCCAAGAACCACCATAGTTCTGCCTCAAAAATAACCCCAGCTGTCTCTATACTGTAGGAGGCCGATATCTATGCAATAATAATTTTCATGAATATATATGTACATATAATCATTTGAGAAATCTATATTAACTAATTAACTTACTTCGTAGGCCCGTCCGTCCAAATCTCCATATGCGTCTCGCCCGGGGGAGCGCATGAAGGGTCGCTCTCACCTCCTGCCTGGGCAGGATCAGTCTGATCGTCGTCCTCCATATGCTCGGCGTCGGCTCCCCCCATGGAGCCGTCGGCAAGAGGAATGCTGGACGCGGGATCAGGAATGCTGGAAATGCCCTGTCCCGGTAATGGACCGAAAACAGAACGGTACAATGGCGTACTCGGAGATGATGATGAGGGTACGGAATCTCCATCCCCAGCCCGAGGCTGACGGGACTGCCTAATATAAAATCCTCCACGTCGTCCAGATGGTCTAGTCATACCTGATAATAACATATGACAATAAAACAAAAATACATATTTATATGATAGACATCACAGATTTTTGAAAAATATCATAGTCACAGATAAAAGTGTCACTAAAGTGTCACATATTTATATCATAGAAGTGTCACTAAAGTGTCAAATATGATGATAAAACAAACGTACAGATTTAATCCTCTTCTGAAAATTCATCTAGTTCGTTTAGCTCATCTTCTTCTTCTTCTTCTTCTTCTTCTTCTTCTTCTTCTTCTTCTTCTTCCTCCTCTACATCTTCACTTTCATCTGCATCTTCCTCTTCAGATAATTCTACTTCTTCTACACAATTAGATGTGTAATTAGGAACTTTCGTCGTGTCCACTTCTATAATATTTGTTACAAGAGGTAGTTCATCCTCTTGATAAGCTATATCGTCAACCTCAAAGGTATTTCTAGCTTTGGTCTTGCATACTGCCCACTAGTCCGACCTTGTTATTCTCCGTTTAGGATAACTTGTGAAGTACACGAGATGAGCCTGACTTGATAGGACAAATGGTTCATAGGCTTGATATCGACGCCGATAGTTTATATCAACAAGACCGTGCTTGTCTACTTTCTAACCTTGACCTTCAATTGGATCGAACCAATCACACCTGAATAACACAATCTTAGCAGGCTCTATTCCATAACTATATGTCAGCTCTACGATCTCCCGTAGCACGCCATAGAGTCGATACACAAACAGTAGCTTTGTAGTTCGAAGATCTGATACACAAACAGCTGTTTTTGGTAGAGTCGAGATCCACAAAGTTGTCTCTGATCGGGCAAGTTGTTGACTTGAACCGAAACCCATTAACACAGTAGCTTGGCCATATTTTTGCAGCATAAATTGGTCCCTTGGCTAGCGTTCTAATAGACTCATTCTCAAGTCTTGCGTGGACGATCGACCTAAATACCACGAAAGAAGAAATTAAGCTCATTCTCAATCAAGTGCATATACATAAAGGTAATTACAGAGTTCTTAAGTCTTACATATGCACTCAACCATGAAGGAAAATAACGTCTCATTTCTTGTTCTAGTTCTTCTTCTGTTATGTGTGGCCTACCTGACCTCATATCATCATTAAATATGCTGAAAACAACATCGTTCAATTAATGTAATAGTATAATAATCAATACTATTAAAATAATGTAGACGTATTAATTACTTACCCCTCCAGTTTCTCTACTTTCTCCTCGTTGCAGTTGAGTAATACATACACCTGAGCAGCCCTTAGCTCATCATCGTTCAGATATCTCTTCTCCATTTTACCCGATGGCTTTCCTGGAGCATTGAATACCTTCAGTATTGTATCATTACTTTCATGATCTCCGTCGTTGTTTCTGGAAGCTCTTATTCTATTAGTTGCAACATGAGGCTTGAAATACATCGAACAAAAGTTTGTAATCTCCTCGAGAACATAGGCTTCACAAATAGAACCCTCGACCCGTGCCTTATTTTTTACCTTTCTTTTTAGGTGATTCAAATATCGCTCGAACGGGTACATCCATCGATATTCGACGGGTCCACCAACACATGCCTCATAGGATAAATGAATCGGCAAATGCTCCATAGAGTCGAAGAATCCAGGAGGAAACACCCTCTCTAGCTTGCACAGTGTTACCGCAATGTCCTTCTCTTGTTTTTCTAGACGATCAACGAGCAATTTCTTAGAACAAAGATCCCTGAAGAATATGCTAAGCTCCGTCAATGGATCCCAAACTGTCTGCGGTAAGAATTCCCGAAATACAATCGAAATTAACCTCTCCATGAATACGTGACAGTCGTGGCTCTTCATACCCGTCAATTTGTTTTCCTTCGGATAGACATATCTTCTCAGATTTGACACATATCCGTTTGGAAATTTTAGGCCCTGGATCCACCGACAAAGTCTCACTTTATCCTCCTTGTCCAGCGATAAAATTGACTTCGGCAGGAACTGTTTTCCATTCTGCTCTATCAAAGGCAACGCAGGGCGTTTGCATATTTCTTCTAAGTCCAACCTGGCCTTGGGATTGTCTTTCGTTTTTCCCTTTACGTTCATCATAGTATTAATTATGTTATCAAACACATTCTTCTCAATATGCATGACATCAAGATTATGTCTGATCAGATTGGTACTCCAGTATGGCAGATCCCAGAATATGCTCCTCTTTGTCCAGTTATGATCTCTACCAAATCCATCGCACTTGTACCCAGTTGTAGGATCTTCGATAGCACTTGGAAAATCTCTAACCTCCTTCCATATCGTGGCTCCGTACCACCTTGGCGGTGGATCACCCTTCTCTACAATGCCGGCACGGAATGCATTCATGTTCCTTCTGAACGGATGATCTTTTGGCAGAAATTGCCGATGACAATCAAAGAAGCACGATTTTCCTCCGTGTTTCAAGCGGAAAGCCTTACTACGGTCCATGCAATACGGACATGAGAGACGGCCATGAGTGCTCCATCCAGATAACATTCTATAGGCCGGAAAGTCGTTGATGGTCCACATAAGAATTGTCTTCATCTGAAAATTCTGCTTCCTGGAAACATCGTACGTGTTAGCGCCTACTTCCCATAACTGATTCAACTCATCTATTAAAGGCTGTAAGTACACATCAATGTTCCTCTTGGGATTGTTCGGACCAAGAATTATAACGGTTAGAAACATGTACTGAGTCTTTATGCATATCCAAGGTGGTAGGTTATACGGAGTGACAATCACAGGCCAGCACGAATACTGGGATCCTAAAAGACCAAAAGGAGTAAAACCGTCAGAAGATAGCCCCAACCTGACATTACGCAGATCTGAAGCAAAATCAGGATACACTCGATCAAAGTGCTTCCACGCTTCTCCATCGGACGGGTGATCCAACACTCCTTCCATCTGTTCTCGCATGTGCCAACTCATATTTTCGGCCGTCTCTTTCACCATAAATAATCTTTGCAACCGCGGTGTTAAAGGCAAGTAGTGCATTGAATCGGTCGGTCTTCTTGCACCGGTAGACCTTCCTGTACTAGTTGTCTTATAGCGATCAGCACCATAAAATATGTACACATCTGCGTCCTTGTCGTCTTTGTAGTACAGCATGCACCCATTGCGACAAGAATCGATTTTCTTGTATCCCATCCAGAGCGATCTCACCATCCTCTTAGACCGATAGAAGTCTTTAGGTAACTTAGCACCCGCTGGCAAGATCTCTATAATCAACTCCAACACTCGGTTGTAGCATTCTTGCGACATGTTAAAATCTGACTTAATGCTCAACAGTCTTGTAACCACCTCCAACGGTGAATGATCCTCACAACCAGGATACAATGGAGTCCTCGCATTCTCCAGCAACTCCATAAACTTTGCAGCATCGACATTCGGTGCCTCCTCAGATGCATCATGAACGAAACTAGGCCCCGCAGCGTCGAAAACCATGTTCACGCACCCGTCGTCGTATGTATGATTATCTGAAACAAAATTAGGTCCCGCATGCATATACGGCTCAACATAAGGCTCCGGCTCTAATGCTAAAGACACAAGTTCTCCGTGTGCGGTCCACTGATAGTAATTAGGCGTAAAATCCCTCGAGTACAAATGATATGTCACTTCCACTTCTGGATAATATTTCACGTTATGACATTTCACACACGGACACTTAATTTTGGTGTCGTCCATGTACTGAGGGAACGCCTTAGTAAACTGCAGGAACTGCTCTACTCCCGCTATGTATTCATCCCGCACACCACACATATCATCAGGATGACGATTGTACATCCATGAACGATTTCGCAAGTAGTAATTCATATCCATTTGGAAATAATTTTGCAAAGATGGACACACATTATCCAATAGGCACAAATTCGTATATTATGTCTTATTATGGGACACACATTAGTAGCGGACAGTTACTAATAACAATGTTAGGCATGATTTCTAGTACATGATATGCAATCTAGGTCAAACTAGGTTGTACTAAGTCAAACAAAGTCAAACAAGGTCAAGCTAAGTCAAACAAAGTCAAACAAGGTCAAACTAGGTCAAGGGTTGACCTATAGTTGACTTTGTCAACTCTTAGTCCAATCTAGGTCAGATGTTGACTCTACTTTGACTTTCAGTCAAAATAGTCAACCTTGGTCAAATAAGGTCAAATCTAAGTCAAATATCCTATTTCTAGTCATTATCTACCAAGGTACTCTTTACCTTATCGCTATTGGTATCCCAATACCAATACCTTAAGTTGGAATCTCAATATCTTAGTCTAGGTAACTAATACCTTAACATCCACTTTACCTTAGATACTAGATAATACCATATCCTAGTAATATCCTACCCTTAGGCTAGTAGATAACTCAATACCTTAGGCTAATAGATATTACCATCTACCTTAGGCTAGTATCTATCCACCTGCCTTAACATCATACCCATTACCTTAGCTAATACCTTATCCTTAGGCTATAGGTAATTCTTATTACTTTGCTAATACCTTAGATACCTTAGGATACTAACTCTACCGTTCTAACAATATATCAACACTCCTAAGATACTCTAATATTTACATAGAGATATACCCTATAGGGTATCCTATTACCATAGACTAATCTAGAACACTCTTAAGATACTAGGATATCTAACTATCCTAGGATACCAAATTCTAGCCAAGATACTAACTTAGGGTACTAACTTCTAGTCCATATCCTAATATCCTATTATCTTGATACCCTCAAGATACTAGCATAATCTAACTACCCTAAGATATCTAACTTAGGATACTAACTTATCTAGGATAAATAGGATACTAACTAACCTATCCAAGACACGTACTAACCTATCTAGGATACTAACTTCTAGTATCCTAAGATATTAACTCACCTATCTAACTCTAGGATACTAACATCCTAAACAAGATATTAAATTAGTTCCTAGGATACTATCCTAAATATCTAACTTAGGATACTAACTTATGTGTAGACACTAACATACTCATCCTAAAACAAAACCACACCCCCCAACATAATAAGAGATACTAGCTTCTAGTCACTATTGTAGCTGCTGCCCTCACTGCTCTTGCTTCTGCTGTTAGCAGCTGCTGCTGGCATTGCAGCTGTTAGGGTTAAATACTAAAAACATCACTTTTGTAGTAACCTTATTTCCTTAAATTTTGAATGAGAATCATATGGGCAAATGTTTGCATATTGTATTTGTTGCAAGTGTTAATGCAAATGTCTGATATTCTATATTGTAGATAATATGGTGTATGGTGTCACACAGAAGATGATATTATCAGTTTCCTATGGAGTATATAAATAGTTCACAACCTAGATGGACTTAGCCAATCTATTGGAAAGGTTATGGTGTAATCTGGTATTAGTCTATCTTGACTATAGGTTTACACTAGTACACTTTGTGTGTATTGAACAGGACCACTTGAGGTTGTTCTCTTTGTACTGACTAGAGAACAAACACCTCTGTTATTATGGATGATTGTGCTCTTAATCCGGATATAATAACGGACATGTATATGCAGTGTGCATTACTTTGACTCATAAAAGAGTGAGATTCATTATGGATCAACAACCTCTATGAATTGGGTAATAATATTATATGTATGATGGGTTGTTGATTATAAATGGAATCCATGTCCCAATACATCGGGTTGATGATGTCCTCTTAAGGAGCTCATAAGGATTGTCATGTAAACCCTGCAGGTAGATTATATCCGACATGACAAATAAAGTTGAGCGGTACTACTTAATAATAAAAGATGTCGAATCAATATAGTTGTCAGTAACTTAATTTGATCGACGGACATACGATATCTTAACATGGAGAGCCAAACGAGCATATAATAAAAGGAGCCCACAAACATAATTTGGGATTATGGAGGTAGTGCAACAATAGCTCATTAGTGAACCGAGCTATTGTTAATGGACCTGGATTGTGTGTTCGAGCTGAACACGGGATATCCAGATCCGTTAGGAGGCCTAACCCTAATTTCTCCTCATGGTCCCTGCCGTAGCCTATATATATCCTCTATTCTCTGGCCGCCAGATTACTGATCAGAAATCTGAAATTTTTTCTAAGTTCGTAATTCACGTGAGAAGAGAAAGAGAGGGCTGCCAAGGAAAAGAAAAGGTTGGGAGATCGTCGCCCATACGACGTCCAACTCGAGGAAGGAATACGTGCAGAAGATCTTGGGGTCGTCCGCTCGAGATTGCCAGGAATTACTTGTCTCCTTTCTGCCGCAAATATAATTCATGAACCCTAGTTTCCGCCTATGAAGGGTCAGAACACGTATTAGATCTGTTTAACTTTCTATCGATCAATACGCACACCAAAAGAAGGGTCCTGGGAATCCCCAGTTCCATTAATTGGTATCAGAGCCACTTTGGATCTACGTATTGATTGATACGTCTATATTGTCCAATAAAACCTGTGCTGTGTAATAGTCGGTAGATATAGATCTGTTCTAACTCGATTTTGCAGGCATCTTAGATCCAACTATTATGGTCCAATGCATATTTTTTATTGTGTTGTTTAAACCACGGACATGTCGTGGATGTTGTTGTTGCTATGGATGTAATTAAAATCACGAGGGTTGATCGTGCTTATTATTTTAACTTTTCAATCTAGATTATGTGTGAACTCCTTCGGGAGGCATAGGATTGATGTAATTTTAATTATTTTTGATCAATCGTGATGGCGGTGGTGGCTGTTTCTGATGTCGGACGAGATGCTGGTTTTAAGCAGTCCAGAGGCAGACAGATAATTTTCGATGAAGGAATCGACAGCCAAAACCTTTTTTTTTAAAAATCGGGGCGCTGCCCCGAACCCCGCGACCTGACCGGGCAGGTCGAACCCCGAATAGATCTGCGCAGCGCCAAATTTTGGATTCGGATAGTTGAGGACGGAGCAGCAAAGATGACCATAATAGTTGGATATTTTCTCTTATTTTTGTCATTTTGCTTTTTCTGATTATGCATGTTTATTATTGTGTGGTTGTTTTTTTTGAAAAACCAAGCCTACATTAATATGGATAACATGGACATAATATCAACTAGTAGAAAAACTCTCATTGTTAAAAAACTAAGTGGGAGAGGATTTTTATTTAGTATAAATCCTATGGTCTCCATTACTGGTTTGTAGGTGATGTAATTATACTTGCGTGTTGGCTTTAGTGCTTTCCTCCATATCGGATGAGTATAATTATGGATCACCAGTACAAACTTTCTTAGGAATAATTGTAGAAAGTTACCTAGTATGTGTTCACTTCTCCATCTGAAGGAACTCATTATAAGGTAATGGACTTAGTATTAAGTAATGGTATACACTTAGATACAAATAATGGTATCCTCCCCATCGGAGTCACTGCTATTATTTGTATGACCAGAGCAAGACCAGCATATTAATTTTATTTGTCATAAAGTTATATTGACATAATAGTAAAATTAATAAGAAAAATCTACTTGAACAAAGTTGAATTTGTATACGTCCACACTATCGTGGCATGCTAAATTCATGGTGTTCAAGGTGTTGGTGAATTTCTTATTATTGTTTTAAGAAAATCAATATTTAGTTAATTCAAAAAAGTTATTTTGTCCTACATAATTTTATTTATGTGATTCTCAGGATTTCAAAAATGGATTCTTTCAGTCCACTTATGGTGATTCTTAAAGAAAACAAACTTACTGGACCTAATTATATTGACTGGAAACGTAATTTGGATATTGTTTTGACTGCTGAGGAGTACAAATATGTACTTATTGAGGAATGCCCACCTAAGCCTGATGCTAACTCTGATGAAGAGGTCAAAGAGGCTTATAAGAAGTAGAAAAAGGCAGATGAGATGGCGCGGTGTTACATTCTGGCATCTATGTCAAATGTACTACAACATCAGCATCAGGCCATGGCCACAGCTTATGACATGATGTATAACCTCAAGGAACTCTTCGGACATCAGAGTAGAGCAGCTAGGCAGTTTGCTATGAAATATTTGATGAATACAAAAATGGCTGAGGGTACACCAGTAAGGGATCATGTTCTCAAGATGATGGGTCATCTGAATGAGATGGAGATCCTTGGAGCTGAAATCGATAGGGAATCCCAAGTCGATATCATTCTCGGGACTCTGCCTAAAAGTTTTGACAATTTCTGCCTTAATTACAACATGAACAAAAGGTTGTATAGTTTGGCAGAACTTGCAAAAGAGCTACAGGATGTTGAATCTCTCTTTAGGCAGAGTGGTCATGTTTTTGTTTCTGAAAAGGCTTCCACTTCTAAGCCAAAAGGCGGTAAGAAGAAGAATAACATTCAGAAACAGGCAAACTCAGCAAAGAAGGGCATGGGACCTCAAGACGCGATAAAAAAGTCGAAAGGCAAATGTTTCAAGTGCAAAGGGTCAGGACATTTGAAGACTGATTGTCCACTTCTCAAACAAGGGAACAAAGAAGGTATATCTCATTTACTAGTAGTTGAAACATGTTTAGCGGTGTTATCTACCGGCACCTGGTGTGTAGATACAGGAGCCACTAATCATGTCTGCAATACATTGCAGAGGTTCCAGGAAACCAGACGGCTCAGTGATGGAGAGATATGCTTGTTCATGGGTGATGCTACAAAAATATCGATCGTTGCATTAGGAGATGTTACTTTATCTTTTGGTAGAAATAAGTCTTTGACATTGAGAGATTGTCTTTATGCACCTTCACTTAGAATGAATTTAGTTTCTGTTTCTATGTTAGTTAAGGATGGATATTCAGTTTATTTTAATGACAATATTATTATTAGAAAGAATAAATATTTTATCTGTTCTGGTGCATTGGTTGATAATTTGTATGTCATTAATCCTATTTCGCCCACAATGCAACTTATGGAAATGAATAATATGTCATCTAACTTAAATAAGAGAAAAGAACCTTCTTGTATGAACCAAACATATCTTTGGCACTTGCGATTGGGGCATATTAACCTAAGAAGGATTCAAAGACTGGTTGAAGATGGACCTTTGAGTTCATTGGAAGTGAAGGCACTACCAGTCTGTGAATCCTGCTTGGAAGGTAAAATGACCAAAAGGCCTTTTACGGCAAAGGGGTATAGGGCCAAAGATGTGTTGGAATTGGTTCATTCTGATTTGTGTGGACCCATGACTATCCAAGCTAGAGGTGGCTTTGAATATTTTGTCATATTTATTGACAATTATTCAAGGTATGGATACATTTATTTGATGCGCCGTAAGTCTGAGTGCTTTGAGAAATTCAAAGAGTACAAGGCTGAAACGGAGAAACGTCATGGAAAATGTATCAAGTCATTACGATCAGATCGTAGTGGTGAGTACCTCTTTGGAGAGTTTAAGGATTATTTATCATAGGCTGGGATGGATTGCATCCCAATTGACTGCACCTGGAACGTCTCAACAGAATGGTGTAGCCGAAAGAAGGAATAGAACTCTTATGGAGATGGTTAGATCAATGATGAGTTATTCGGATTTGCCAGATTCATTTTGGGGATATGCCTTAGAGACTGCAGCTTATATTTTGAACTTGGTTCCTTCTAAGTCAGTACCTCTTACTCCCACAGAGCTGTGGATTAGGCGTAAGCCTAGTCTGAAACATGTTCGCATTTGGGGTAGTCCAGCACATGTGCTGAATGGGAAAACAGATAAGTTAAAATCTCGTACAGAAGTACGCTTGTTTGTAGGCTATCCAAGAGGAACGAAAGGAGGTTTATTTTATAGTCCTAAGGATCAAAAGGTTATTGTTAGCACCAATGTCCGATTCTTAGAGGAAGACTATGTGATGAACCATAAACCCACAAGCAGAGTTGTTCTAGAAGAACTGAGACGTGAGACACCAAGTACTTCAGTACCAACAGTACAAGAGGATGAACCACAAATAACTGCACAACGTGTCACAAATGTTACGCCACAACCGATAGTGCCTCGTCGTAGTGGGAGGGTTGTGATACAACCTGATAGATATATGTTCTTGGGAGAGTCGTCAGACTTCGTCCTTGAGGAACAAGATTATGATCCCTGTACCTACAATGAAGCACTCCAAGATAAAGATGCAGAGTCTTGGCAAAAAGCAATGATATCTGAAATAGAATCTATGGATTCTAATCAGGTCTGGGAGCTTGTAGAACCAACCGTTGGTGTAAAAGCCATTGGATGCAAGTGGGTCTATAAGAGAAAAAGAGGATCAGATTGTAAGGTTGAAACCTTTAAAGCTCGGCTTGTAGCAAAAGATTTTACTCAAAGAGAGGGTATCGATTATGAGAAAACCTTTTCTCCTGTAGCCATGTTTAAGTCTATTCAGATTCTTTTATCTATTGCAGCTCATCTCGATTATGAGATTTGGCAAATGGATGTCAAGACAGCTTTTCTTAATGGAAGTCTTGAGGAAGACATCTATATGAAGCAACCAGACGGGTTCATTGAAAAGGGCAAGGAGCATTTTGTTTGTAAGCTCAAGAAGTCCATTTATGGACTTAAGCAAGCTTCCAGATCTTGGAACATATGTTTTGATCAGGTGATAAAATCATATGGATTTGATCAATGTCAGGATGAATCATGTGTATACAGAAAGTGTGATGGAAACGTGGTGGTCACTACAAGAAAATTGATTTTTCCCATCGTTTTATAAACGTCGGAAAAAAGCTAAAAAATATTGGCGTATGTATTCCCAACGTTTGTCCAAAATTTTCTACAAATGTCGTCGTTGTCCTAGTTGGGAATTTACGACGTTTCAGATAAATGTCGGTATAGGTAAAGCCGACGTTTGCAGCAATGTTTAATAAACGTTGAAAATTGTGCAATAATGGGTAAAAAAAATTTAATGCTTTAGCAAAAACGTCAGAAACTTAACTGTTTTTCAACCTTTTGTAAAAATGCTGGGATTTGATTTCCTAACCTTTTTCCAACAAATTTCCAACGTTGTGACAAAAACGCTGGTATAGGTAAAGGTATTTTAAAAAAAATTAATATATTTGTCATACACTTACATTCAAACAGCTTTCCAATGAATAATTAAACCACACTCTAATTAACATTATAAGTTCACCAATATATAATTTATAAAATACTTCTATTGATCAAGATACAACATTTTACTATTATATATCGACTTTAACAAAATAAAACAAGTTAAATTCAAAGCACCGACGTCCCATTTGAGAGCTCTTTCTTAAACTATAAGTACTTGTACACTGTCAGCTATTCCACAACCATTCACTCGAACATACTCCAATTTGAGATCTCTTCTCTAGACCCAGGAAGTTATAAAGCACCTCATGGAGAATCATGTCGGATAACCAATCGGACTAAGACGAATGAAACTAACAAGTATTATATCCGACTTGGATTATGGACCAGAATAAGCTCAATTGGCATGCTTCGATTTAAATTAGCTTCAACTGGAGGGAGATCATCCTCACCATTTAGAACTAAGTCCTCTTCAGGTTCTGCAGTTTTTAGTCTCGGGCCTTTGGATTCTTTGTTGCTTGTGTTCTAAAAATTGATGGCCTGCATTTTCATAACAAAAGGGAACAATACATATGATTTTGGGAAAGACATTTAGTGTTAATATATATTTAAGGAAAGAAAGAAAAAGGTCACGTAAAATCACCTGCTGCCAATTGAAAGTCATGACAGCTTTATGTAGTTAGCTAAAATTGAAGTTCCTAAGTAATATTATTATACTAGCCCTAATCCTTCATATTCCCCAAAAAAAATATTCCATATATTAAACTATGAAGGTAATTATCGCAGGTCATAACTGATGTAAAGAGGCAAGTGTTAGATGCTTTAGCTCAACATGAAAGGAAATATAGGTTCACGGACAGAGAATTAGTATCAGACAAATAAGAAATTGCTTACCTGTGCTTTGGATATTAGTACTTTCAGAATGATAACAGGTCTCTACGTAACTAAGGTACAAATTGGATGGTGAGTAAATTTTTTTACATTTGATACATTTCTTCTACAAATTATATATAAGATGGATGGAGGTCATCAGTTAGTACGAAAAACTTACTAGTTATATGTAAGATGGATATGGGAAATGAAAATGTATGACTAATGAATTTTTGTTACCAGAAACAAGGACCAATAACTACAAGGAGAAATCTATAATGACAAGGCTATATATAATACTGGAGGAACATATATGGCAATCTTCTATACGACAATTGAGATCGGACAATTGTATCCGTCTCAACTTTTTATAATTTTTCAAAACAGTGTAATATTGACCAAACTGAAAAATGATCAGCCAAGGCATTCAAAGACTACCACATCTGCCATCTTTTGAAGACTCCTCAGGAACTTCGTAAAATGCATCTGCCTAGCTGATAATTCTTCCCTGCCAGAGAAATTCGTTCTATAAAGAGCAATGAAATTATCTACTATCATGAGAGAAAACTTACAAACAAAATGTTCCAGGAAGGATGATCGATGTTGTCAAATTGTTAACCATTGAGTTATATGAGTGGGTAACTTCAGCATATGAGCAGTAAAATTTACATATATACATGAAATAAAAGAAACAATGTGTGTAAATATGTTGTACAGGTACACAAAACACAAAAAAATTGTTTATATTGTACCTCGAGGTTTTGGACCAATAGAATTTCTTGGTTTAATGCACACTTGAAAGATGTAACATATGGCTAATTTTGTATAGTTAATTTGCTGCATTGATAAAGATCAATTTAGCCCTTCTATTCAACTAGTGTAGCCTTCTGCATCCAACTCACACCTACATGCCCATGATAATTTTTAATTTGCAACAATTGGTTCACCATAAAATCTAGGATACCTCCATTCTTGCACTCCCTACTCGACTGAATTACATGTCATTATACTATGCATGTGATTCATTTCAAAAGATAAAGGTTCTTGTGTTAATGATACTATCATCTACTATTACTACTGCTGCTGCCAACTCAAAAGTAAAGCCCTAAATCCTTATCCATTGGTGTTTGGATATGGTACCATCCGAACCTGAAACCCAATAAAAAAACCAAAACCAATTTGCATAAACCAAATATCACAGCATATGAAAACATCTATGTAGTTGTTATAGAAGTAATAATCATCCAAAATATGATCTTAACAGGTAGTTTAAAGATCTTAAATTCAAGTATACTTAAGAGTACTTTCAAATAGTTTAATATAACTACAAAAAAATCCACAATCCAACATGAACTTGATCATAAGGAAAGGAATTTGGTCCGAACCTAAACCTTAAAAGCTCATGTAGGGTTATAATTCAGATATTAAATAAATCAAGAGGTCCAGCCTTTTCAATGATGTGAGGATGCTTGCATGTAGAAATATAAAGGTTGTGTCCATTTAATGATGTACCTGCCTTGGATGTACTATAAACCACACATGACATGGTTGATGAAGAGTGAAACGCTTGATCTCGGTAAGCATCTGACTAATATATCGGTCTTTATCCTGTTGTGTAATTAAAAAGGATATGAACAAGTATATAAAGAATTTAATAAATTTATTCTCTATCTAGTATCTCTTGAAGATTGGGAATACGAAATATAGCAAATTAAGAAAGAATAGTAAACAAATTAATGCAACACTAACTAATTTGGATTGAAGGAGGCAATTACAATTACTATAACTCATCTTCTGTATAATTATTTTAAATTACTAGTATTATATGTTTCCTTTCCTATGAAAAGGAAGTTAGTTACGCAATTGCCCTAAAAGACCGAAAAGGTCCAGATAAAGCTTAAATTAAAAAAATTGACTAGTTATCAACCTGACCTCTACCTTCTACAGCAGGATACAACACAGTAGTTAAAAAAACTTGGTGACAAGATTGGCCCTTAGCATAACCAATAGTGGCCAACTGGTAGGTGGAGACCTATTTTACATGCCAAAATTGAGCATATACAACCAAAAAAGCAGCCATGAAATTTTTGTAGTATATAAGGTATTGACAAAGTAGACTTTTATATCAAGATTCCATATGGTATTTACTGACCCACGAAACATAGAAACTGTTTCATCCACAAACATATTGGTGTGGTGACGAAACATCACATTTGTTAGAGTTAATGCTCCATATGAGATGGATGACATGCGTGTTCTAGTACTCAAATTTGACAAAATAACAGTTCCTAATGAACCATAAAATTTTGGGATATGGCTTTGTTGTTGTAATAAAATTAGAAATAGAGTTTGTAGTAGGCCTTCCACTCATGTAGGATCGTTCACAATAACTAAAAAAATTTGGCTGACCATGCAACACAATGATGTAGCTGAAATAAAGGGAAAAGGAACACAGATGAAGCAAGTATGCATATTGGCAGATGTTTCTTTTTTTTCAATTATAGGGACTCAAATATTACAATAATAGCAACAAAAAAAATCTAAGAAAGAAGAAACACTAGTTATAAATAAACTAGGACAAATTGTATAAAGTAAATTATACACAACATTGAAGATTGATTTCTTAATGTGTTTCCCTTAAATCTTCATTTCATGATCTCGAACCTAAAAATGAGTAGATGTCTACTGTTCATTTTTCTTTTGGCCAAATGAATAAAAATTAAATGGTTAATGCTTGCCTTGTTCTCCATAGAGCAAAGTGCAAAGGTCCACCCTACACTTTCATTGATATTGCACAACAAGTCATCAATCCACTCATTTGCCAGAGTTGGAAACACTTGTGATTACAGTTAGCTCTCCAGGCACAACCTGCTCAAAGGAAAAGATTGAACATTAGCCATAGAGTTTATAAATGCAAAATAAAAAAATGAAAAATTTCTCATCAATGATTGAACCCCTCATAATTATTCTGCAAATATATAGGAACAACCTTATTTTTCAAAATACATCTAAATAATCAGTAGCAATGCCATAAAACAAACACCAAAAGACACCGTCTATCCTTTTTTTTCCTAATCTGAAAGAAAATGAGTTCTCACTTTCGTACAATCCAGTATAGTTTTCGATCAAAAATAAAATAAAATTTCACAAAACCTTACATTGTACAAGCTATTCAAAGCTCTCCAACCATTAGAAATACCTCATTACCACTTCTCCAATGATAATAATCATGAATTTCTTAGAAAACTTTTGATGCTAAATAGACCCGATATCGAATACAATTCAGTAGTCTCAGTAAGTTCCTTCATGCATCCATTTCTTTATACATAAGCACCTGAAGCAAGGAGAAAAATAAACTCAATACAGTTTATTTGATTAATGAAGAAAACCCCACTTTAGGATAAAACTTAATGCTATGCAGATTCACTTAAGTCTAATTATATCTTTCTTATAAAGAATATACTATGTAATAAAGTATATTACTAAACTCTACCAGCTCAAAGGTTGAATATTCAGAACAAAGAATAAGTCTTCAGTATATCAAACTAGTATGCACCTTAATTTTAAGGATAGAAATAAAGTGGTCTTCCTAAATTCATACATATCCACTATTGTAAATATCTGTTTAGCAAAGGATATGCTGACGATAGTCTTGCTTATTGGCTTCATGTTGGAAATGTTATTCATGATACAGAAAGTTATCATACCATCTATATAAGGTTATTCCAGACAACAACTACTATACAATGATTAAAATGTTTGAATAGTTACAACAGACTTTTATGAGCTACAATGTTGTAATAAGGCATGGACCATATTGGTAAGTGTACAGCGTCCAAGTGCCACAAGGGTCCCGCAGCCTTCTTAGAAATAGGGTCTGTGTAGGGTTAAGATGTACACAACCTTCCCTAATATAAATTGAGAGGCTATTTCCGTGAATCGATCATGCATTCTCTAGGATTCAAGCGACAAGCCTTATTGTCACAAGTGGCAACCTCCATTAGGGACTGTAATAGAAAGTATTATATATTGTATGGAACCAGCATAAGGAAATTAAGTGAATACAACAGACAAGAAGACTAGATTAAAACAAACATTGACATGAAGGAAGCTACATGACAATGGATTACGTTCCGGATGGTCATAATCATGCCAATCATTTCAAACCACCTTTTAGGCCCCTTTTGGAACGTGTATGTGTGTGTGTGTATAGGATATGTGGTGGGCAGTGATACTGACATGAATAAGGTCTTGTGGAGGAGTATTTGTGCAACTTAGAGTAAAACTGATTGTTCAGCTTATGAGATTTTCCAAACTGATGCCTAACCAAATAATGATGGTTTTTTTTCTGTTGACAAACGGGTTCAATTATGCCATCTCAGAATGCACGGGACACCTTCAAAACATTTCATTTTTTCCTAGGATACTTTAGATGTCATGAAAGTGTAAATCAGAATGTTAATATGTACAAATATTTGTGAAACTCACCGAAGAAAATAAAATATATTGTTTAGCCATTCTTTTCCTTGTGTTAACTCTTGTTCACTCATACACTTAGTTGATCCTCCGTATCTGTATTTAGTAGAAGAGAATGACTCATAGATAATATATGTTATGTGAAGAAACAAGTTTGTAATACTAGACTACCAGTTATTTCAATTAGCTAATCACAAACCTTAAATAAACCCAAAAATGGAGCCATGGGCGATGTCGTTGGCAGCTTCATGGAGGCAGAGGAAGGCACCGTGGGTGTTGATGGCAATTGTACGGTCGAGGTCATCGAGCGGGCTGGCGAGGGCTATTGGGGGTCGAGGACGGCGACACTGTAGACGGGGGATCCGAAGGAGCGGTAGGCGACATCAAAGAAGGTCTTAGCGTCGGCGGCATCGGAGGTGTCGGAGATGTCGGCTTGGACCGGGACGAGGGAGTTAGGGCTGGAGGCGTTGACTTATGTGACGAGCCCGACCTCAATATGCACAGAGTTGTTTATAGGGGTTGATTTTTGTAAATGTAGGTTTAGGGCATAAGCTAGGTTTTCAGGGGACTTTATGGCTGGAGTGATTTTTGTGAATGGAGGGTACGAATTAGAGGAGTTTATGAGGGAAAGTCAAAAATATGAAAGGGAGAGGAAAATAAAGGCTGTGTTTGGTAGAAAGGATGGAAAAGTGGAAGGAGGGAAAAAGAGTAGGATTTATTTTCCATCCTTATGGAAAGGAAAACTCATTTCCTTCCTTTGTGTTTGGTAGCAAGGATGGAAAAGATAAGGGATGCATTTTCCTTTGTTTGTTATGGAAGAAAAAGTGGAAGGAAAGAAAGTAAAAAATATAGGGTTTACCAATTCTATCCTCAATTAATATCATTTATTTATCATTTGACTTCATGAATAATTTTTAAATAATACATTCATATGTGGGTATAATTGTTAATTACTACAAGCATCCACTTTTCCTTCCACTTTTCCTCCCACTTTTGGGGGGATTGGATTTCTTAGGTTATGAGGGAAAAGTAATCCCTCCACTTTTCCTTCCTTCCTATTTTCCTTCCATACCAAACAAGAGAAAATGAGTCTTTTCCTCCACTTTTTCCTCCTCTATTTTCCTTCCTTCCACTTTTCCCTCCTACCAAACACACCCAAAGCTACAATGGTTTTCTTTTTCAATATGCTACTATTTTCACAAGAGTTGGTAAATTTCTCTACATTTAAGACAAACGTCGAGAAAAAAAATGTCGCGAACTCAATATTTTTCAACGTTTAATGCAGAAGGTCGGTATTTGCTTACATAAACCGACTTGAACATAAACGTTGAAAGAAAAACGTTGGTAATCCTCGATGTTTAAGAGCTAACATTGTTATTTTTCAATGTTTGTTGTAGAACGTCGGTGTATCATGCCTAATCCGACGTTTCCATAAACTTCGGAAGCAAAAAACGTCGAGAAAGCCATATTTTCTTGTAGTGTATTTTGTATCGGAAAACAAATAATTATTATTAAATTATTAAATTTTAGAAGAAGAAAAAAATATTTTATATATTTAGGCATAATTGTAAGTATTTTATGTGTTGTTTCTTAGTAATTTTGGAATTGAATGAAATAGTAGTCACACATGCTGATTGGTTTACCAGCAATAGATAAGTTTTCTTCTTTTACAATTTACATGCGTTTACAACCTTATTATGCTTGTATAACGTTACTATACTTTTACACGCTTGTTTATTGGTCTTTTTCGTTCAATTTTCTTCGCCGAATTGATAGGAAAAAAAGACCTCAAAAGTCAGTATCGGTCAGTAACGGTATCGAATCGGGACATGCCAAACCATATCGGTATCGGCCAATACTCCAAACTATATTGAAATAACCAAGCAAGTATGTCCAGATCGCCCAATAAATTAATGCATACTATAACCTGTTGATTGGTAGTGTTTATGAACTTTTTTAACAATCCCAGTAGATCCCTTCAAACTTTTACCCAATTTATAAAAAAGAACAATATATGAGAGTATAGCCATTTTATTTACAAATAAAACAAGAGGCACCATCAGAAGCTAGAAAGATACCTGACTGGCATTAGCAGTAGCAACATTGACAAAAAAACCTGAAGGGGCAGTCCAATGATTAAGCAGCTCCCGAGATGTAGAACTGACTAGCCGAACAGAATTTGCTGTAACCTGCCACGTAACAACAAAACATTTAGTTATCTACTTCAAATAAATGTACGAAGTAAAAATACATTAACATGACTTCAAGCCAAACTTCTGAGAAGCAATTGACATAATCTTTACCCCCAGACAAGAACTATTGATAAATGGAAATTGTTGAAGAAACTGCACCTGTACAAGCTGATCATTGACAGCATTTTGGCAAAATAAAGTTTGTGCTTGTGCATAAAAGCCTTCTATGTCAGTTTCTTCCAATTCATCTTCCATGTTCATTGCCAGGATACGTGTCTCACTGATAAAACTCACCACCAGGAAAGTATCATGTGGATCATCTGTGGAAGACCGTAATGACCACAACCCTTTGATACCTTGAAGTTCTACGGATGCCTAAAATAAATGAAGAAAATCATTACTAATGTTCACAGGTTCTAAACGCATATTAAAATATCAAGATGGTATATAAAACATAAAACAAACCTGCTCATTGATTCCTATGCCATTTCGAACAACACAAAGTGAACCATCTTTATAAGCTCCTGAGCAAGTGACGACCTGACCTTGGCCTTGCCTTTCGAGGTCAACAACGCAGAAGTCCACAATGGGCCCAAGATTAATATATTTTTCAAGAACTTCAACATATGAACCTTTTGCATCAGGTTGCAGATTGAGTTTGATTAGCTGTACCAAGAGTAATTTTATAGATGTTTTCAGTATGATGCAGTGCTAAACAGCTGGAAAATTTTTGTGAGACAAATAAAGGGAATATGTACAAAAAATAATTGTGGAAGGCCACAGAATAAGATTTTTATCAAAAATACAACGAGAAAAGCAGCTGTTTCCATCACATAATACTACAAAAATAACAAGAAAGCCTTTGTCACAAATTTTTGGGTAGTCTACTCACATATTTTCTCTCATACAGCTCTGTTAAGGGCCATGTCCTGTGTAGATACAAAAAAATAAACATATCCTTCTTTCTAGCTTTGATCCAGGTTTATTTAAGCCTACCCTTAGCTCTAGCAGTTCTTTCAACCAATATCTTATCGCCCCTAAACATTGCATATATTGGTCTATGCTGCATATGTCGAAAGACTCCAAACCACCGCTTCTTTACATATATTGCATTCTAATAATCAGTAATTATAAATACTAGAGATGAGTTCATCCAGAGAAGGATAATACAGCACACAAAGTCTAAAGAGTAAATATTGCACGAATACTCGGCTATAGCCAGCAAGATAAAAATATTACGGGGAAAAGAAATAAATTAACAAGCTACTCGCAAACAGCTTCCTGCAGCTACCAGAAAAGTTTCAGGGAAACTCCAACAAGTCTGGGGTTAAGATGGTACAAACAAACAACAATATATGCCACCCATCATGAAAGTACCTGTGAATCTCCATAGCTTGAACCAACATATACGACTCCATTATCAAGATAAGATATTGTTGACGCAACAGATGTTTCCCCCAAGTGAAGATCAACTTAACATGCCCCATAATCCATACCAAACATTCACATTCTTTTTCTCGAGTAAGCATCACATCACCTCTAAATGGCATGCCCACTTAAAACCTGCTTCTATGAGGAAGTCAAAGATATAAGAAGTTTTTCTCTCTCATTTAGCGTTGCAGATTATTGCCTCTGAAATATACAGCAAAACTGAAGGTGATGGGTTTATCATACTATTGTAGATTCTTTCTCTGACTACTTCAAGTCTTTTTATTTCTAGGACTAACCATCAAAGAGAAAAGTTGAAGGTAACTACATTCGGTAATCAGACACAAGGAAAATTTATTAACCCACACTAGGAGTCCAATTATTAGCCAATCAACATCAGTAGTGTGTGATCATAAACTACATAAGTGAGAGCATAATCATTTGCTAGTATAGTACTATAAGATTGATAATAGTTAATTTGCAGACAATTACAAATTTGGCATGCATTTGACATGAAGATTACAAAATATTAACCAACAACTATATTCCAAAGCAAAAAAATGAGTTTCTCAAATACCAGCATAGTGACGGAAGTACTAAAGACCATTCTGTAGAGTTTCTACATTCATTGTAGGACGTCAAATAATATTACTTAAGCATGCAAATCTAATTTGCAGTAACTCAACAACCTCAACAAGTATAAACATCATGAAAGGTACTTGACGCTACTTCCAACCTTTTGCTAAGAATATTATTTATCTCTTCCTCAATGTTATATTCATCAAATATAGGAGTTCTTTTGGCATAAAGTTCAACACGGTCACAAAGATCAGATGCGATTTCCTAAAGATAACTGGTAACCTGAAGATGAACTCAGTACAAGAAAATGCTAATTAGAATTGCAATAACAAAGAAATTGTGCAACCAAAACCTATTGAATATTATTGATAAAAAACAATAATAAATGTTTATTTAATACTGTGACATTAATCATTCCATAGATGTATTTGGACAAATCTAATAGAAATAATACTCTTTCCACTCATACCAAAAATTCAATTTATAAGAAGTGAAGCTTTGGTCCTATAAATCCATGAATATCGTTAGGCTAAGAAAGAAAGTCAGCCTTGACTTCTAATGTCCATGCAAGTTTAGCAATAAGGACTCTAGTGGCAGCTTGTGTCAATTCTAAGATTAATCTTGTTTTATATTTTTATTAAGAAAGGAATGACATGAGTACTCCTCACCACTTGTGAACTCTAACTCTCTGGTTATGTCGAGTATGTGACTGAGAAATAGGTAGAAACTTACAAAGAACTTTCCTTTCTTCATCACGTCCATTGTGTACGTAGTAAAATTCTGTATATGCCTTTGAAACCCCCAAAACCAACACATTCATCTAACCAAACCGAACCAAAAAAAAATCCATCCAAAGAACTTCCAAACCTAATGCTCATTGTCGGTTCGAAACATGATTCCTGGAAAATACAATACCAAAAAAATTAGCTACAAATACAATCCCACATTAGCAAAACAAGAAGAGAAAAAAATATGGCGACAAAGGGACTGACACAGAGGATCAAGTACATTCTGGCATTGTAGATGATCTTGATAAACTTGATGAGGTCTATGCGGTCATCAATACGCCTATACAGCTATTCGATGACATGCCTGAACATTTTTAGCGCTATCAATAAATTTTCGTATGCAACCTCTTTTAATTTTATTTCTTAGGAATTTCCACAAGCAGTTGATATACACTACATAGATAACAGACAACCACTATGTTATGTACCTGGCATGGACACGACTTCAAATTCCCCCTTCCTGGTTGAAACTCCATCATTCGATCTCTAACCGTAGTTGGCTCCAGTTCGTGATCATCCTCTTTGTGGACCACTCTACCCATAGTTTGCTCGATCGACAGATGTGGTGCAGGCATGGATTCATCGACGAAAATAAGACAGAACAAGGGGAATGAGGGCTCATCGGGAGCGCGGAAGGAGGAATCCGTACCACCATGTTCATAACCGATGCCAAGGAGAGGACATCGTGGCTTGAGTGCCGTAGACGAGTCCACTACAGAGGAATGAACTCCTCCTCTGCGCTCCTTTTCTTCTTAGAGTTTGTGTAGGGGGTTTTTTTGATCAGCTGCGAGAGAAGATATTGGTTTCAGTGAATGTAGGGTTAGGGCATGGGCTAGGTTTTTCCATATGAAGAGAGGAGCAGCACTGGATTGTAGGAATTAGATAATTTTAGGAGGGAAAGGACAAAATATTAGAGGGAAATGAAAATAATGCTATAATGTTTTCCGTTCGCAATATTCTAGGTTTTGGACAAAATGTCGATAAATATCTGGATGTTTGAGACAAACATAGAGAAGTCAATATTTTTCAACGTTTAATGTAGAATGTCGGTATTTGCTTATCTAAGACGACTTAAACATAAACATCGAGAAAAAAAATACCGATAAACCTCCACATTTAAAAGTAAACATTGGTATTTTCTAACGTTTATTATAGAACATTGGTGTATCATGCCTAAGACAACATTCCTATAAACGTCGGGAAAAAACGTCGAAAAAGCCATATTTTCTTGTTGTGATTTTCGACGTTTAAGACAAACATCGAGAAAAACATTGAAAAGTCAATATTTTGCACCGTTTAATATAAAAGGTTGGTATTTGCTTGCCTAAGACGACTTAAACATAAACGTCGAGAAATAAACATCGATAATCCTCTACGTTTAAGAGAAAACATTGGTATTTTCCAACGTTTCATGTAGAACGTTGGTGTATCATGCCTAAGCGGACGTTTTCATAAACGTCGGAGAAAAAAACGTCGGCAAAGCCTTATTTTCTTGTAGTGGGTGTTCCTAGTACTTTATGTGGATGACATCTTGCTCATTGGAAACAATGTGAAGGTATTATCTGATGTAAGGGTATGGTTATCCAAATAGTTTGATATGAAGGACTTGGGAGAAGTAGGTCACATCCTTGGGATCAAAGTTCTACGAGATCGCAAGAAAAGGATGTTGGGCTTATCCCAAGCTTCCTATATCGATACTGTACTAACTCATTTTAGTATGCAAAATTCTAAGAAAGGTTTCTTACCTTTTAGACATGGAATTGCTCTATCAAAGGAGCAGTGTCCGAGGAGACCTAAAGAGATAGAGAACATGAAGGCAGTTCCTTATGCTTCAGCAGTAGGAAGCTTAATGTATGCAATGCTATGTACGAGACCAGACATCTGCTTTGCCGTAGGCATGGTCAGCAAATATCAGTCTAACCCAGGACAAGAGCACTGGACTGTCGTAAAGCATATTTTGAAGTACCTGAAAAGGACTAAAGAGTATATGCTAGTTTACCAGGCAGATAGTTTAGTTCCCTTGGGGTATACAGACTCAGATTTTCAGTTAGATAGGGATTCCAGGAAATCTACCTCAGGTTATGTGTTTACTTTGGGAGGTGGAGCCATTGTGTGGAGGAGTATCAAGCAAAAATGTATTGCTGATTCCACCATGGAAGCCGAGTATGTGGCAGCCTCTGAGGCAGCCAAAGAAGCAATTTGGCTCAGAAACTTTCTGTTGGACTTGGATGTGGTACCTAGTTTGCCTAAGTCTACTACACTTTATTGTGATAAAAGTGGTGCAGTTGCAAACTCGAAGGAACCATGAGCCCATAAGACAGGCAAACACATTGAGCGCAAGTACCACCTGATACGAGATTTCGTAAAGAAAGGAAAAGTTGCTGTGATCAAGATAGCATCAGCCGACTACCTAGCTGATCCCTTTACAAAGAGCTTACCAGCTAAGGCTTTTGACAGTCATGTTGAGGGAATAGGAGTCAGATGTGTAGCAGCATGGCTTTAAGTATAAGTGAGAGATTTGTTACAGTATACTGAAAAGCAATGCTTTGAGTATAAGTGGGAGATTGTTAGGGTTATATACTAAAAGTATCACTTTTGTAGTAACCTTATTTCCTTAAATTTTAAATGAGAATCATATGGACAAATGTTTGCATATTGTATTTGTTGCAAGTGTTAATACAAATGTCTGATATTCTATATTGTAGATAATATGGTGTGTGGTGTCACACAGAAGATCATATTTTCAGTTTTCTATGGAGTATATAAATAGTGCACAACCTAGATGGACTTGGACAATCTATTGGAAAGGTTGTGGTGTAATCTGGTATTAGTCTATCTTGACTATAGGTTTACACTAGTACACTTTGTGTGTATTGAACAGGACCACTTGAGGTTGTTCTCTTTGTACTGACTACATAAGAGAACAAACACCTCTGTTATTATGGATGCTTGTGCTCTTAATCCGGATATAATAACGGACATGTATATGCAGTGTGTATTACTTTGACTCATAAAAGAGTGATATTTATTATGGATCAACAACCTCTATGAATTGGGTAATAATATTGTATGTATGATGGGATGTTGATTATAAATGGAATCCATGTCCCGATACATCGGGTTGATGATGTCCTCTTAAGAAGCTCATAAGGATTGTTATGTAAACCCTGCAGGTGGATTATATCCGACATGACAAATAAAGTTGAGCGGTACTACTTAATGATAGAAGATGTTGAATCAATATAGTTGTCAGTAACTTAATTTGATCGATGGACATACGATATCTTAACATGGGGAGCCAAACGAGCATATAATAAAAGGAGCCCACAAACATAATTTGGGATTAGGGAGGTAGTACAACAATAGCTCATTAGTGGACCGAGCTATTGTTAATGGGCCTGGATTGTGTGTTCGAGCTAAACACGGGATATCCAGATCCGTTAGGAGGCCTAACCCTAATTTCTCCTCATGGTCCCTGCCGTAGCCTATATATATCCTCTATTCTTTGGCCGCCAGATTACTGATCAGAAATCTAAAATTTTTTCTAAATTCGTGATTCACGTGAGGAGAGAAAGAGAGGGCTGCCAAGGAGAAGAAAAGGTTGGGAGATCGTCGCCCACACGACGTCCAACTCGAGGAAGGAATACGTGCAGAAGATCTTGGGGTCGTCCGCTCGAGATTGCCAGGAATTACTTGTCTCCTTTCCGCCGCAGGTATAATTCGTGAACCCTAGTTTCCGCCTATGAAGGATTAGAACACGTATTATATCTGTTTAACTTTCTATCGATCAATACGCACACCAAAGGAAGGGTCCTAGAAATCTCCAGTTCCATTAGCAGCTACTGCTGCTACTACCCTGCAGCATAAGCTGCTGCTGCTGCCTTTGCAGCCACTTGTTCTTCCCCTCTTGCTACTCTATCATACCCTCTCTAACACACACAACACTCACTACCACATGTAAATCCCTCTCACCTTTCTCACTCTCAAACACACACACACACACACACACACACACACACACACACACACACACACACTCTCACACTTATCTCAATATCCCTCTTCACTCACACTCACACTACCATACTACCACACTACCACATCTAACCTCCCCTTCCTCAAACACACACTAAAAAACACAATCATACACTCACATACTCTCACATCTCATCACAAGCACAAATACACTATTAAAACAATATCTAATCCCTCTCTTCAAACAAACACACATAACCACAAACAACCAACCACCAATCCAAGCCACAAACACACAAACCAAAGGCCAAATGGATAGCCAATAACTTGCCATGCTTCCCCCTCTCTCACTCTCACACAAGACACAACCGCACACACTATATATTTATAAACTTTTATCTAAAATATTCCACATACATAAATATATACCAATTTATATATATTTACATATATACATGACTTGTGGGTCAAAAATACATAGATATATATAGGAATCCATATGAAAACCAATTGGGATACCTTAACCATGACTAACCTACCCTCATTTATGCACAAAACTGAAATTAGGATTCTAAATGACCTATTGGGCATTTCCACAAATACTTGGTGTGTCACCCTCCGTGTGTGTGTGTGTCTGTGTGTGTGTGTGTGTGTGTGTGTGTGTGGGAGAAGGAGGAGGAGGAATTAAGTTAGGGTTTACCGTCGGAGAGGAGGAGGAGGAGCTCGAGGAGAGGAGGAGGAGCTCGATGGGGGAGGAGGGAGTCGCCGGGGGGGAGGGGAAAAAAGAGTTTCGATTTTTCGAGTGAGGGAGAAAAAGGAGTCCTGTGCCCTAAGTAAAAAAGTTAGCGACGTCAAAAGTGGACGTCGCTAACCGTCGCAAAAATTTTAATATAAGCGACACATTTTCTTAATATGTCGCTGAACGTCGCTATTCCGCGACATACTTTATCTAATGTCGCTGAACGTCGCTATTCAGCGACGTTTTGCGACATCATTAGAAAGGAGTCGCTATATTATATAGTTAGCGACGTAATTTCATTCCGTCGCTAAACGACGTCGCTAATAGAGCATATTTTAGTAGTGTTCGTTCATGGACACCGAGAACCGTTGTTAGCCACCACACTGCGTCATCATCCCAGCGCCTCGTCGAGCTTATGTTGCATGCCGTGCATAATCAACCACTCTTTTCCATCCCCCATTAGAAATTTTTTCCACTGAAGAATAGAAGAAAAGCTCCACGCTAAAAAATGCTATTCGTCTTCCAAAAATTTTTATTTTTTTTCCACTAAAGAGTGAAAGAAATGCTCCATGCAAAAAAGAAGAAGAAGAAGCAAAAATACAATTAGTTTTCTAAAAACTTTAAATGATGCCATCTTCCATTTTGTAGCATATGACATGACAAAATTTAACACTAAAATTAATATTAAATTAGCATGAACATTAATATTAACTTTAATATTAACTTTAATATGAGCATTAAAATTAGAATTAATATTAATGATAAAAAAATTTTGAGTTAAAATTTGTCATACCAGCTGTTAATTTGTATGTTAGATGTCACGGAAGATGGATAAAGAAAAAAAAATGTTACATAACGTTATAGAAGAAGCTCCCTTCGTGCTGAACCGGCCGGACTCAGGCCTCGTTTGGTTCACGGATTCAAGGAATTCGGAAAGGAAACTTGTTTCTTTCCTTTGTTTGGTAGCCACAAATTTGGGAAACACTTTCCTGACATGGGAGAAAATAGGAGGAAAAATGGTTCCTCTCATGACCCATGGGATTCATTTTTCCTCCTCCTTTTCCAACATTAATTACCAAACATTATGACAAAAGTAGCCTTGATTTATTACCTATTTTACCAATTAACTCTTCATTATAATTATGTTGACATTGGATATTGTTGGAACAATGATATATATATATTTTTTCCTTACCTACACCAACCAAACATAGGAAAGGAAATTTGATAAGAATTCTACTTTTCCATCCCCATGAAAAATACATGTGAATTGATTTCCTTTCCGTGAACCAAACCAGGCCTCACTGTTTTTCAGGTTTGAGTTCGGGCTTGGTTTGGATTTAGAAATTTTCGGTCCGGACTGGCCTGATCCATCTCCACCTCCTCAGTCAAGCCTTCTCAACACTGGACCCCCGGTCCGGCCCGGCACACCTTAAGCTTAGATATACGAAACCCACATTGTTCCTCTTTGAAAATTTCTTCATAGACCTTTCTCCTTCCGCAAGTGTCACTCCAAGGACGATCCCCGGACTCCCATTCCTACCAATTCTAGAGATCCAGTCCTCCCACGACAAAAATTCGCTCCAAGCCCCCATGTCGAATTGTATAGCCCCATGGGCGAATTCTTGGACCCCTCTATTCGCGGCATCGAAGAATTCGCCATGGCGGAGACAGTTGGAAATCCCGATCGCGAAGGCTTGGGGTTCGGGTGCGTCGTCCGAGAGGAAGTTCAACTGCACTTGCGCCGCGCCGCCGATGAGTCGGGACGACGGGGTCTCCTCAGCTGTCGATAGAAGCGTAAGAAAGCTTCAATCTTTTTATTCCTCATTCTTGTTCATTTTTAAATTAAAGTAATAATGCCCAGTAAGTGTTTGATAATAAGCCTCACCGAGTATGAGTAAGTGCTGATATTGGCGAGAGCAGTTGTTCTTTCCAACTAAAATATATAATGAAAGCAATGCGTTTATTTAGGAAGCCACTGTAGCCGGTGCTTCGAAATAACAACATGTGTCCATCTTAAGTAGTTGTGGTGCTAAGAGGGACAGCGTTACCATTTCACCGGGAAGCACGAACACTCCAAAAATTTAGACCATGTCGTATCAGACACATATTGTACACATCTCGGACACTCCAAAATACACTGGACAAACCAAAATAGGTTCCATGTCTGTGTCCTACCGTGTCGTGTCGTATCCATTTCGTGCAACATAGTATCTTAAAGCTGCCAGTGGATTCTAAACTTAAATACCATCAACTAAGCTTTTGCAAATTTCTACGATGAACTATTTTTATTAGTGATATGGTAGCGGAGTGTTAACATTCAAGAACTTGCACTTAAGTACCTGATGTCAATCACTTTAATGGTCATGCTTTGTGACTAATTTTGGACCATTTACCCTTCAAACAAGATAATACCAATATTGTCTTTGTTCTTCTCTAAGCTCTCTTTTCGATCCGCATATTTAAAAAAACGTAAGTCTGGCAACAATTTCCTTCCCTCCACCCCCCATGCATGCAAGTCTGCTGCAGCTGCATATATATATATATATATATATATATATATATATATATATATATATATTACATGGCTGCGAGCGGAGCGGGCGACGCGGGCGACTCGGAGCGACGGGCTAGGGTTCCTCCCCCACGGCCACCAGACCCTCTGGCCGGCCGGGGGAGGATGGTCGGAAAGGTGGGGGGGCGCGGGCTGCACCCCCTGGTCGGCGGAGGGGCTCCCCCAGGCGGCGGGAGTGGGGGCGGACCATCTGGAAGTGGGGCGGCTCATCTGGATCCGCAGGAGGGGGGGTCGGGCGGACCCCCCGGTGTAGGCGCAGGCGGTGGCGCCCCCCGCGGTGGAGGAGGGGGGGTGGACGAGCAGTTGGGGGGGCCGGCCGGACCCCCCGGACAGGTCGGCGGCAGCGGCGCCCCCCCTGGTGGAGGGGGGGGGACGGATCAGATGCCGAGGGGGTCGGGCGACCCCCCTCGGGTGGTGAACGTGACGACTCCCCACGTCGGGAGAGGAGCGGACTCGGATCCTAGACCTCCGGCTTTCGAATTTGGAGCTGGCCAGAGTTCGCAGGGGAACCAGCAGGATGGGGGAGGTTGGACGACGGTTACGCGGCGTCGTGCTGTGAAGACAGTGGCGACTGCTGCAGACAAAGGGAAGGGTAAGGTGGTGGACCTCGGCGCTCGGCGATCTACTGCCCCGAGGTCGGAGGATGCACCCAGGCCACATGGGGTGACTGCTAAACCGGCTGGACGGTCCTGGACAGACATTTGCAAACCGGTGGGGCCGAAAAGTCTCATATCGATGGAGTATGTTCCGCCGATCAAGGCGGGGAGGGGTTTCCGGGCCTCGTTCCCCGCGGAGGAGATTGAGAAGGTATCAGCATATTGGGAGAATACCATTGTCCTCTATGTTCTTGGCAACAAGCCTTTCTATGGACAGATTAGGGGTTACGCAGCGCGGGTATGGCAGCCTAAAGGGAGTATGGAGTTCTTTGCCCGCGAAAATGGCTTCTATTATGTGAAGTTCGGCCTCGCGGAGGATGTCTCTAGGATACTCCAAGGCGGCCCCTGGACGTTTGACGGAAGGCTTATCATTCTCAAGGAATGGACTCCGGAGCTTCGATGTGAGCGGGAAGTACTGAATGCCATCCCTGTATGGATTCGCTTCCCTGAGTTTCCAGTCCGTTTTTGGAGTATTCCTCTGCTGATGCGATTGGCGAGCTTGGTGGACACCCCAATCAAGGCAGACGAAGCCACTGCTTTTCGGTCGAGGCTGATGTACGCCAGAATTTTTGTGGAGATCCGAGCTGGGAGCGAGTTACCGGAGGTGGTGGAGTATGAGATTCCGTCTGGAGAGGTGCTTACCCAGAGGGTGGAATACGAATGGGTTCCCCCTACCTGTTCACGGTGTTCCTGCTTTGGGCATCTGGCCAGTGCTTGCTCGGCGACCGGTCATCAGGGGGAGTCGTCTACCCCACAGAGTGAGACCACTGACGCCCCCTGTGACATGGATATCAGAGTTGACAGCGGAGTGGAGGGCCTAGTGGGCGAGGATACTCTTCCAGTGAGGGAGGGCGAGACGAGTCTCATTATATCTACCCAGCTGGCACCCACGAGTGGGGCGTTGCCCTCCTCCCAGGGACAGAGTAGTATTGTTACGAGAGGTATGGCGGCGTCGGGGATTGTAGTGCGAGGGGGTGGAACTTCGGCTGAGGGGCAGGTTTACTGCAGGAAGAGGCGGGCTGTTGGGCCGCTGAGTGACTGCCCCTCCAGGGAGGGGATGCATCCTTCTGACAGTGAGGAGGCGGTGTGTGTTGACAACCCTTCATGGGCGTTTGTCACGCCCCAGAACCAGAATACTAGAGAGCGGGGGAATGACTCAGCCAGCTACGTATTACGGGTAGATGAATACCGTATAATACGATCAATGCTGTCTAAAAGACGAGGGGGTGCATACTACATGAAAGTCTCACTATGGTCTTTTCACATCTATTGTCTCAATCATTCAAATAAGAAACAGAAATAGAGAACATGTAAGATAAAGCAGTAAGGCGTCCCAAACGCTCAGTCAAAATGTTCTTGATATCTGGCTTTACAAAACATAGCCAGATGATGTAGAAAAGTATACACAATTGTTATCAGCTGCAGTCTGACTTAATTACAATTATGTAAGGGTAAGTACAAGACAATCCGACTAACATGTCGGTGCCAAACGGCAAAATATAAAGTAAGTAACAAAACGAGCGGGAAAGTAAGGAACCCACTCGAGTCCTCCTGTGATCATTCCTCTGGTATTGACCATCTTGGAGGTGGAAGTAAGCTGAGTCCTCGGGAACCGGCTCTAAATCTGGCCATGCAAAACCAGAGAGGTTAGACCTCCAATAGCAAGTACCACAAGGAAGCACGATATGAGAAATTAAAACCAGTAATAAGAGAATATGATAAGTAGATCTCTGCTTGCCACTGGAATTCACATAACATCACGACACTTCGAACCAACCTCCCAACCAAACAAGGACAGAAGTTGGCCCGTCATGTCCTGACATTCTGATCATCTCAGTTAGGTAACAGAGTAGGTACAACACACAAACAAATCAATTTAAACGGCCATGCAACTACTACGGCTTGCTACTGTGAGTTCCAAGTTATCCTGGAATTATGCAATAAAGGATTCCTCAGTTCTTACTATGTGCAAGCAAGGCTAGTTTACCCAGTCAATCAATTGCGCCAATCATGAATTAGACGAGTCCCAGCGGGACGCCCGTCATCTATATACAATATACAATAGATAATATAACCAGATGCTGCTCCCTGTCCGTGTGGCAGATTTGCAGTATCTGTGGGGACCAACCGACCTGTCGGGCACTACTAGTCCCAAGAGGGCTGCCATGTAAGAACTCGGAAATCCATTCTCTCCATGCAATCATTATTTTATTTAACTTAATAGTCTCTACGTTGAGTGAAATCCCATGCCGTGGATCATGGTCATTCAGAATGAGTACTTTCGTACGGGGTACGATATGCACAACTCTACAACGATGCCCGTGCGGTTAGGTTGTAGGTCCTACATAGCGTAATGCAACAATCCAAACTAACCACGGAATAATCATGCCTTGACCATGAAGTACACATGCTTCTTTTGTAGAAAATAAATAAATAAATTGAAGCCTGCATGTGTGCCTGTATGTCAATATTCGGGATCGGCCAATCGATTATAATAGTTCATAGTTAATATGAACGTGTCTCATTCATTCAATTCAATAAGACGACTAGCCAGTCTCTTAGTTCCAACTAGGAACGCATGATCAATTATTAGTCAAGTAACAGTCGGGGTCAATTCATGACAAGGCATAAAAGTCAAATTAGTATTAGTCATGGTCGAGTCCATAACTAGTATAAAATAGTTGGTAATATATTCTTGAATCCAAGGAAAAGATCAACAAATTCATGTTGGGAGTTGAAAGAAATTCTAGCCACAATTCAGTTAATTAGGACATATAACAGTCAGAAACAACCAAATTATGCATATGCGGCCTATTCTGCGACATGCATGCAACTGCGACACCATATGCGCCTACTGCGACATGATATGCGCCTCATGTGGCTCAACTGTGACATGATATGCGCCTACCGCGACATGCGCCTCATGTGGCTCAACTGCGACATGATATGCGCCTACCGCGACATGCGCCTCATGCAACATGCGCCTACTGCGACATGCGCCTTAATGCGGCTCATGCGCGACATGATATGCGGCTACTGCGACATGCGCCTTCTGCGACATGCTGTGTGCCTTCCGCGACATGCGCCTCATTGCAACATGCGCCTACTGCGACATGCGCCTTCTGCGACATGCTGTGTGCCTTCCGCGACATGCGCCTCATTGCAACATGCGCCTACTGCGACATGCGCCTTCTGCGACATGCTGTTCGTGCTGCAGATGAATATAGGAACGAACCAAAATACTTTTTGCCATAACTTCCACAAAATAAATCGAAATCTAACTTTTCAAAAGCCAAACTTTTGTAGAATTAAATTCTCTACAACATGGAACCACTTAATTTCGAAAACAACAATGTTTGATAGATCAAAACCCTAAATTTCATATGAAACCAAAACTATGAAAACCAAAACTTAAAACTTAGATCTACACCCAACCATCCATGGAAAACAAAAACTTCAAGACCAAAACTTGTAGAGGAAGAGAAGATGAATAACATAAACTAAAAATAATTGGGGATGCATGAAATCCCTCATGGTGTGCAAGATGTACTTGCCTCTCCAAATGGGTTAGGGTTTGGTGGAGGAGTAAATGTGAATGAATGAAGAGAGAGAGTGGAAGAAGAACTTTTATATCAAGGTCAAGTGGATCTCCACCATTCATTCTCTCCACCAAATCCAAGCCATCCATTCCTTTCCATGTTGAACCAAACCGAACCAAGTTGGTTTCTCATGAACCGAAATGAACCAAGAGCCAAGAAAAAACAGAAAATAAAATACAAAAAAATTAATAAGCGCAAATTTGAAGAATTTAAATACAGAATAAATGCATGATAAATATTGAATAAGTACATTCAAGAAGTACACGTATAAAATACTTTATTCTGGGAACGGGGAGTGACATCTCTACCCTCCTTAGAAAAATTTCGTCCTCGGAATTTCAGATCCAAGCAGGACAGAAATGTCAGAGCTAGACTAATCTAAGTACAAGTAATTGGAGCAAGTAGCTATTCTACAATGTCAAATAGCAAGTAATATATCTATGTTTAACAATCTACGATATCAAGCAATTCTACTCATAAGGTGACAAGCATGAGGAGTTAAGACAATCAAGGTATATAGAGAGAGATATACCTTGTGAGTCAAACAGGTGCGGATACCGTGATCGGATATCATCCTCACGTTCCCACGTTGACTCTCCTAATGAGTGATGACCCCAAGCAACCCGGACAAGGCTAATTGTTCGGTTCTTGAGTATCTTCTCTCTTCGGTCCAAAATGGACACAGGCTGTTCCTCGTAAGAGAGGTTGGTACCAACAACCAGCTCAGAATGGTCAAGGACATGGCTTGGGTCCGATACATACCTTCGCAACTGAGATACATGAAATACGTCATGCACCTCTCGTAACGAAGGTGGAAGGGATAAACGATAAGCAACATCGCCTATCCTATCAAGGATAATGAATGGTCCTACGTATCGCGGACTCAACTTCCCGCGAACGCCAAATCTAATGACCCCACGAGTAGGTGAGATCTGCAGGAACACGTGGTCCCCAACAGAAAACTCTAGCGGCCTACGATGCTGGTCCGCCCAATGACGATGCCGATCCTGCGCAACTCGAAGTCGCTCTCTAATTCCCTTAACCACTTCAACGGTCTGGACAATCATTTCTGGGCCTAGCATCTTCCTCTCCCCGATATCATCCCATGCTAGTGGCGACCTACACTTCTTACCATATAGTGCTTCAAATGGCGCCATCTGGATACTAGCTTGATAACTGTTGTTATAAGAAAACTCAACTAAGTGCAGGTGGCTCTCCCAAGATCCCCTAAAATCTAGGGTGCAAGCTCGCAACATATCTTCCAAAGTCTGAATTGTCCTTTCTGATTGCCCATCCGTCTGTGGATGGTAAGCCGTGCTAAATCTTAACTTGGTGCCCAGACTATGATGTAAGCTCTTCCAGAAATGTGATGTGAAACGGGTATCTCGGTCTGACACAATGCTGACAGGGACTCCATGCTGCCTGACTATCTGTTGCATATACAACTCTGCCAACTTTTCTGTGGATTGCCCTACTCTGAAAGGAAGAAAGTGTGCCACCTTTGTAAGCCGATCTACTACCACCAAATAGCATCTTTACCACTTGGTGATCTCGGTAAACCGGTCACAAAGTCCATTGTGATGTGTTCCCACTTCCACTCCGGAATAGGAAGTGGTTGCAATAACCCAGCTGGCCTCTGCTGTTCTGCCTTCACTTGCTGACATACCAAGCAACGGGAAACGAATCTAGCTATCTCCCTCTTCATCCCATTCCACCAGAAGTGCTGCTTGATATCTTGGTACATCTTGGTCCCTCCAGGGTGTATAGAATATTGAGAACTGTGGGCTTCTGTCATAACCTCCTGTCTGATATCTCCACTAGGCACACATAGGCGTGATCCAAACCTAAGCGTACCATCTTCATGAATTTGCATCTCCTTTCTGAGTCCTGACTCACATTCTGCTCTAAGCTTCTGAATCCTTGGGTCCTGTGCCTGAGCTGCCTTGATCCTGTCTACCAAATCAGATTGAACTTGTAAACTTGTTAGAACCCCTACATCACTAGGAAGTATAACTTCGATGCCCATCTCCTGAAGGTCTTCTAAGATGTGCTTCTGGGTTGTCAACATAAATGCGCGCCTCTCCTGCTAAGAGCGTCTGCTACCACATTTGCCTTGCCTGGGTGATACTGAAGCTCCACGTCATAATCCTTGATCAACTCCAACCATCTTCTCTGTCTCATGTTCAGTTCCTTCTGGGTAAAGATGTACTTCAGACTTTTGTGGTCTGTGTACATGTCTACTCGATCACCATATAAGTAATGCCTCCATAGCTTCAGAGCAAACACTATTGCCGCCAATTTCAAGTCGTGAATTGGATAATTCTTCTCGTGATCTCGAAGTTGCCTAGATGCGTACGCTATCACCTTTCCATGCTGCATGAGGACACATCCAAGTCCTTTACCTGACGCATCGTAATATACTGTAAAACCTCTGGGTCCAACTGGCAATGTAAGAATAGGCGCTGATATAAACTTCTGCTTCAGATTCTCAAATGATGCCTGGCATTCTGCCGACCAAACGAATGGTACATCCTTCCGTGTCAAGCGGGTCATAGGTGCTGAAAGCCTTGCAAAGTCTGATACGAACCTTCTGTAATATCCTGCCAATCCCAAGAAACTCCACACATCAGCTACGGTCTTGGGTACTGGCCAACTCTCTACTGCTTCTACCTTCTTGGGATCCACTGCTACTCCAGCTCCTGATATGATATGACCAAAAAATGAAATATGATCCGACCAAAACTCACACTTGCTGAGCTTGGCGTACAACTGGTTCTCTCTCAGAACCTGTAACACTTTCCTGAGGTGGTCTTCATGCTCCTCTTCACTGGCAGAATATACGAGAATGTCGTCAAGAAATACAATGACAAACTGATCTAAGTATGGCACAAAGATGCGGTTCATCAAATCCATAAATATTGCTGGAGCATTGGTCAAACCAAACGGCATTACTAAGAATTCATAATGCCCGTACTTCGACCTGAATGCTGTCTTGGGAATATCCTCCTTCCGAACCCTCACTTGATGATACCCTGAACGAAGATCTATCTTGGAGAAAACTCTAGCTCTGCTCAACTGATCAAACAAGTCGTCGATCCTGGATAGTGGGTACTTGTTCTTTACTGTCGCCGCGTTAAGCTTTCTGTAATCGATGCACAATCTGGATGACCCATCCTTCTTCCCTACAAGTACTACTAGTGCTGCCCATGGTGACACGCTAGCTTGGATGAACTTATTCTCCTTCAATTCCTCTATGTGCTGATATACCTTGGCCTGCTCTGAATCCGCCATTCTGTAAACTCGATCTGATATCGATTTAGTTCCAGGTGCCAATTCTATACTGAACTCAATATCTCTAACCGGTGGTAGCCCTGGAAGTTCTTCTCGGGAAATACGTCTAGAAATTCTTCAACTACCTTCGGAACTTGAACTTCTTCCATTGTCGTTATTACTCCCTGCTCTTGCTGAGTTGCCTCTGATCTGACTAAGGTGAATCGCTTCATGCCTGGGATATCAAAAGATACACTCCCTCTACAACAATCTATTGTCGCATGACTGTCTTTCAGCCAGTCCATGCCTAAGATAACGTCGAAATTTCCAACAGGAAATTCTATCAACCGGACGGGTAAGGAATGCCCGCAAACTACAACGCTATACGCTAGAATAACCCCACTAACTCCTACGAGCCCATTGCCAGTGAGTATATTCAACCTCCCTGGCAATGCCTCGAACTCCATTCCTAGTCGTGTCGCAAATTGTGCAGATATAAATGAGTGTGATGCTCCTGAATCAAACAATGCTACTGCGGGATATGAGGCGACGAGAATGTTACCTGCCACAACATCTCCCGATGCTAATGCCTCCTCCAAGGACAGAGTGAATGCCTGCCCTCGACCTCCTTGTTGGTTCCCATGTTGCGGCCTAGCCTGGTGCTGCTGCTGGCCCCTGCCTTGATGATGCTGGGGTGGTCTATGCTGGTGTTGCTGCATCGACGGTCCCTGCTGCCGAAACATCTGAGCCTGTGGCATTAACGGACGCTGGGCCAATGGTCTCACTGCCACTGCGGGTCCTCGATACTGTCCTGCCCCTGGTGCTGGCAGAGCAGGAAACTGCTGCACTGGTCCTCCTGACCTCGAATTCATGGGACATGTGGTAACCCGATGATCTGGATTTTCACATATCAAACACAGTCCGTTCAATGCCCGACACACATCTCTTGTGTGCCCCATCTTTCCACAATAAGTGCAGCCCGCTGGGGGTTGCTGATTCTTCCTCTGTTGATGTTGCTGTTGCCTGGGTGGTGCTGGCCCTCGCATTGCCACATCGTAGATACGAATGCCAGTGGATGGTGCTGTTGTTCGGGGCGCTGCTCCCCCTCCTCCTTCAATCTGACTGTGGGACCTCTTCTGACCCCCAGTCCTCACCGCAAGCCTCTGAATGGTGATCTCATGCCTTCGAGTTGCCGTCAATATCTCATCAAAAGTCTGGTAATTGTGCCCCTCTATCAATTGCAAGAGTTCAAGATGAAACCCTTGCTGAAACCTCATGGCCCTCTGGCTCTCTGTTGCTACCATCTCTGGGGCGAACCTACTCAATCTGCAGAACTCCGCTGCATAAGCATCTACCGTCTTGTCGGCCTGCCTGAGGTTGATGAACTTCTGTTGTAGCTCAAACCGTGCCACAACTCCATAGTACTTGGTCTTGAATCTTGCGGTGAAATCGTCCCAAGCAATAGGACGTCTGATACCTACTTCCTCTGATTCCCACCAGTCACGTGCGAGATCCTGGAGTAACAACTTCACTAGATCCACACGTTCTTCTGCCGGCACCTTAGCTGCTGTCAGAATAGCCTCCATATCCTTAAGCCATGCATCTGCTGAGATGGCATCCTCCGTGCCCTCGAAACGGCGAGGGTTGTACTTGCAAAACCTGGCTGATGCTCCCGAATCAGTCCTCGCCCCTCTTTCCAAAGCCGTCTGCAATCCTTGATTGAGTAATACATTCTGCTCTTGTAACTGAGCGTGCATGCGCTGCTGGGCTAACATCTGGTGTTGCTGAGTAGCCATCATCCCTCTCATGATCTCCAGAAGGGCTGGTGTGTCTAATTCCACAGGGGTAGGTGGAACTGTTGGTGGTGGTGGAACATCTGGATACTGTAATCCAGCTGCTACTGCTATTACTTCTTCTTGGATAGCCTCTTGAGTTAGTACCGGCCCTTGTTGCTGACCAACATGGTCAGGTTGTCCGTGTTGCTCTTGTTGTTGTTGTCCAGTCCTGGCAGATGCGGACGAAGTGCCCCTAAGAAAAGGGACAAAAGAACAATCAAACGATCGGACAGGAAAGATCAATGAAGTCAAGGGATACTGGAATGTCAAGCTGGAGTTGAGAGTAATGAATCATGAGATCAAGGGGGAACATGTGTGATTGAGACATCCTATAAATTAAAACACCCCACAAGCCTGAAATCAGACCTGCATGGGCCACCACTAAAACCTTGTCACGCCCCAGAACCAGAATACTGGAGAGCGGGGGAATGACTCAGCCAGCTACGTATTACGGGTAGATGAATACCGTATAATACGATCAATGCTGTCTAAAAGACGAGGGGGTGCATACTACATGAAAGTCTCACTATGGTCTTTTCACATCTATTGTCTCAATCATTCAAATAAGAAACAGAAATAGAGAACATGTAAGATAAAGCAGTAAGGCGTCCCAAACGCTCAGTCAAAATGTTCTTGATATCTGGCTTTACAAAACATAGCCAGATGATGTAGAAAAGTATACACAATTGTTATCAGCTGCAGTCTGACTTAATTACAATAATGTAAGGGTAAGTACAAGACAATCCGACTAACATGTCGGTGCCAAACGGCAAAATATAAAGTAAGTAACAAAACGAGCGGGGAAGTAAGGAACCCACTCGAGTCCTCCTGCGATCATTCCTCTAGTATTGACCATCTTGGAGGTGGAAGTAAGCTGAGTCCTCGGGAACCGGCTCTAAATCTGGCCATGCAAAACCAGAGAGGTTAGACCTCCAATAGCAAGTACCACAAGGAAGCACGATATGAGGAATTAAAACCAGTAATAAGAGAATATGATAAGTAGATCTCTGCTTGCCACTGGGATTCACATAACATCACGACACTTCGAACCAACCTTCCAACCAAACAAGGACAGAAGTTGGCCCGTCATGTCCTGACATTCTGATCATCTCAGTTAGGTAACAGAGTAGGTACAACACACAAACAAATCAATTTAAACGGCCATGCAACTACTACGGCTTGCTACTGTGAGTTCCAAGTTATCCTTGAATTATGCAATAAAGGATTCCTCAGTTCTTACTATGTGCAAGTAAGGCTAGTTTACCCAGTCAATCAATTGCGCCAATCATGAATTAGACGAGTCCCAGCGGGACGCCCGTCATCTATATACAATATACAATAGATAATATAACCAGATGCTGCTCCCTGCCCGTGTGGCAGATTTGCAGTATCTGTGGGGACCAACCGGCCTGTCGGGCACTACTAGTCCCAAGAGGGCTGCCATGTAAGAACTCGGGAATCCATTCTCTCCATGCAATCATTATTTTATTTAACTTAATAGTCTCTACGTTGAGTGAAATCCCATGCCGTGGATCATGGTCATTCAGAATGAGTACTTTCGTACGGGGTACGATATGCACAACTCTACAACGATGCCCGTGCGGTTAGGTTGTAGGTCTTACATAGCGTAATGCAACAATCCAAACTAACCACGGAATAATCATGCCTTGACCATGAAGTACACATGCTTCTTTTGTAGAAAAATAAATAAATAAATTGAAGCCTGCATGTGTGTCTGTATGTCAATATTCGGGATCGGCCAATCGATTATAATAGTTCATAGTTAATATGAACGTGTCTCATTCATTCAATTCAATAAGACGACTAGCCAGTCTCTTAGTTCCAACTAGGAACGCATGATCAATTATTAGTCAAGTAACAGTCGGGGTCAATTCATGACAAGGCATAAAAGTCAAATTAGTATTAGTCATGGTCGAGTCCATAACTAGTATAAAATAGTTGGTAATATATTCTTGAATCCAAGGAAAAGATCAACAAATTCATGTTGGGAGTTGAAAGAAATTCTAGCCACAATTCAGTTAATTAGGACATATAACAGTCAGAAACAACCAAATTATGCATATGCGGCCTATTCTGCGACATGCATGCAACTGCGACACCATATGCGCCTACTGCGACATGATATGTACCTCATGTGGCTCAACTGCGACATGATATGCGCCTATCGCGACATGCGCCTCATTAGGCTCAACTGCGACATGATATGCGCCTACCGCGACATGCGCCTCATGTGGCTCAACTGCGACATGATATGCGCCTACCGCGACATGCGTCTCATGCAACATGCGCCTACTGCGACATGCGCCTTAATGCGGCTCATGCGCGACATGATATGCGGCTACTGCGACGTGCGCCTTCTGCGACATGCTGTGTGCCTTCCGCGACATGCGCCTCATTGCAACATGCGCCTACTGCGACATGCGCCTTCTGCGACATGCTGTGTGCCTTCCGCGACATGCGCCTCATTGCAACATGCGCCTACTGCGACATGCGCCTTCTGCGACATGCTGTTCGTGCTACAGATGAATATAGGAACGAACCAAAATACTTTTTGCCATAACTTCCACAAAATAAATCGAAATCTAACTTTTCAAAAGCCAAACTTTAGTAGAATTAAATTCTCTACAACATGGAACCACTTAATTTCGAAAACAACAATGTTTGATAGATCAAAACCCTAAATTTCATATGAAACCAAAACTATGAAAACCAAAACTTAAAACTTAGATCTACACCCAACCATCCATGGAAAACAAAAACTTCAAGACCTAAACTTGTAGAGGAAGAGAAGATGAATAACATAAACTAAAAATAATTGGGGATGCATGAAATTCCTCATGGTGTGCAAGATGTACTTGCCTCTCCAAATGGGTTAGGGTTTGGTGGAGGAGTAAATGTGAATGAATGAAGAGAGAGAGTGGAAGAAGAACTTTTATATCAAGGTCAAGTGGATCTCCACCATTCATTCTCTCCACCAAATCCAAGCCATCCATTCCTTTCCATGTTGAACCAAACCGAACCAAGTTGGTTTTCCATGAACCGAAATGAACCAAGAGCCAAGAAAAAGCAGAAAATAAAATACAAAAAAATTAATAAGCGCAAATTTGAAGAATTTAAATACAGAATAAATGCATGATAAATATTGAATAAGTACATTCAAGAAGTACACGTATAAAATACTTTATTCTGGGAACGGGGAGTGACAGCGTTGGTTCTCTCTCAGTCCATTCCTCAGCAGACCGTCCCGACTGGGATGGTTGTGGATCTTTTAGCGACGGATGCGGCGCTCCCCCAGGTGCCGATCCGGGTGTTTCCTCAGGGGACCCTTCCTCTAATTAATTAATGGCCATTATTGCCTGGAATGTGAGGGGGGCGTGTTCGCTAGGGAGGTGGAGAGAGATATGTGGGGTGCTTCTCAGAGAGAAATGTGATATCTCTATTCTGTTAGAAACTAAGATTAAAGGGGAAAAGACTCTTGCTCGCAGGACCCCAACTCATTGGGCCCAACTGCATAACCTGGCGCTGTGTGACATGGCCAGGATCTGGGTTCGATGGAACTTGAAGTGCTGGGATGGAGATTTGCTTTTGATGACGGAGCAGCTGATTGCTATTTCTTTCTCTAGTAAAGGGGGCTTCCGGTTCTTATTGGGGGCTGTCTACGGCCACAATGACAAACGGAGGAGGGATTCCCTTTGGAGTGACATTTCCCGAGTCGCAGCTGCTGCTGATTCGGCATCGCTCCCTCTCTTGATGATCGGGGACTTCAATGCCCTTCTGCACCGAGGGGAGAAGGTGGGAGGACGGCCTGTCCCAGACCCTATCCTATATGACTTCCAGAGATGTCTCCTCCAGGCGGGGCTCTAGGATTTATCTCGCTCGGACTTCATCTGGACTTGGCATAACAAAGCTATTCGGAATAGGGTTGCATGTCTGCTTGATAGAGCCCTGGGGAACGGGGAATGGTTCCGTCATTTTCCGGACACTTCGGCGGAGGGACTGGCTGCTGGGACGAGTGATCATTCCCCTATCCGGGTTGGATTCACTTGTCGGACTCCTGGGAAGGCCCGCCCTTTTAGGTACAACAATAGTTGGTACCTTTCGGAGGGATACCTGGGGACTGTCACAGAGGGGCTTGATAGTGGTCAGGAGGGGACGGCTCAGTTCCGTTTGGTCCGTCGCCTCAAGGCCACGAAGCAGGCTCTTCGGAGATGGGTGAAGGGGTTGCCGAAGTCTTCTCTTGAAGATAAGGAGGTGGAATTGAGAGCTATCCAGGAGGACATGCAGGCCGACATGCTCAATGGTGACTTGGCGGCTAGAGAGAAGGAACTGATTGAAGAGGTCAACATCTTGCGGTTGCAGAAGGAGATTAGCACGGCTCAGCGTGCTAAATGCTCCTGGCTCAAGGATGGCGACCGGTGCTCTAAGTTCTTCTATGATGTCATCCGGACCAGACAGCATAGGAATCACATCTCCCGGCTTCTGAATGTAGATGGCAATCTTGTGGGGGAGCCGGCTGCGATACAGGACGAGGCGGTCAGGTACTACTCTGAGTTGTATTTCCAGACTGACTACTTGTCTGTGTTCCCAGAGATTATCACGAAGAGATTGGTGACTCCATACGGGAATAGTATCCTCCTTGCTCCTGTTACATTGGAGGAGGTGGAAGCTATTGTCAAACTGGCGGATCCCAACAAGGCTCCAGGCCCGGACGGCTTTAGCAGTGGGTTCTACAAACGCCACTGGGATACTCTGAAGCATCAGGTCTTGGCGGTGGTACAGGAATTCTTCACCAACGGCAAGCTGCTGAAAGAGTTGAATCACACCTTCCTGACGTTGGTGCCTAAGAAGGAGGGAGCGACATCGCTGGCGGACTTCAGACCTACTGCGTGCTGTAATTATCTTTATAAGATAATTACGCACCTTATGTGCCGGCGTATGGAGGGGATCATGCAGGACTTGGTCTCTCCGAACCAGACTGCGTTTATCAAGGGGAGATCGATTGCTGAGCATAGCCTCCTGGCCCATGAGATGGTGAGAGGTTTTAACAAACCTGGAGGAGAGAAGGCTTGCGTGAAACTGGATCTTAGGAAGGCGTATGATATGGTCAACCGAGACTTCCTCTGCCATCTGATGACCGCCATGGGTTTTGGGGATCATTGGGTTGGCCTGATACGAGAGTGCATCACGTCCTCCACTTTCTCGGTTCTCATTCAGGGCATTCCTTATGGATATTTCCAGAGTAATCGTGGGCTTCGGCAAGGCGACCCCCTGTCTCCTTACCTGTTCACGATTGTTATGGAATACTTCACATGCCTGATGGATTTAGCAGCGCACCGAGGGAGACTGGTTCCACTGTTCCGGAGGGTGGATCCCCCTGTCACCCACCTCATTTATGCTGATGATCTATTGATGTTTATCCGACCTTCGATGGAGGGTATGCAGATGCTTGCTGAGATTATGGGAGAGTTGCATTCCCTGTCGGGCCTGCAGCTGAACAGGGAGAAGAGCCGAGTGTACTTCAGCTCTTTATGTCCCCAGAAGGAGGAGCGGGCTGACGTGCTGGGTATTGAGAGGAGTGATCTTCCGGTGCGCTATCTTGGTGTTCCCCTCACGGTCACCTATGCGCGGGATCAGGATTGCCACAGTTTGGTGGAGGACGCCCAGAGGAGAGTGGAAGGTTGGCAAGCCTCGGGCTTGTCTTTTGGCGGTCGCATGAGCTGGTTCGGTCAGTGATTACAGCTGTTGCTCATTTCTGGCTACAATCCATCCTCCTTCCTATCGCTACGGTTAGGAAAGTGGATCAGATTTGTGCAGATTTCATCTGGCGGGGGGGGGGGGGGGGGGGGGGGGGTATACATACAATCTCTTGGGAGCAGCTCTGTCGTCCCAGAAAGGAGGGAGGAGTGGGGATTAGGCCGCTGCTGGAGATTCGGGAGGCCTCCGCGCTTAAGATGGCATGAAAATTCATTAGTGGGGGGGTCTCTCTGGGCTACTTGGATGCATAGCAGATATGTAAAGCAGGGCAACTTTTGGACGTGCGCTTCGGACAACAATCATTCCGGCACGTTCAAGTCTGTTCTGAGACACAGGAGGATTCTCAAGTCTGCGATTAGGAGGGTCATGAAGGATGGGTCTGGAACGGACCTCTGGCGAGATCCCTGGATTGACAGGTGCGCGTTATTGGATATTAGGGGGGCTCAGACTCACCAGGAGGACAGGCGGGACCTGACGTGCAGTCGGATCATTCGCGATGGGAAGTGGCGGCCGGATTCCTATCGTTTTACCATGGAGCTGGGAGCGGTTATTAGCAACATTGTTATAGATCCGGATTTGCCTGTTGATCGGTGGATTTGGGAGCCGACTGGTGCGTCACCAGGTACTGGGGAGTTCCAATTCAGGAGTTGCTTCAATCTCATCAGGCGCACTTTCCCCCAGAGCCCTGACTTCGACTTCGTATGGTGCAAGGGCCTGGCAAGGAAGATGCAGCTCTGTATTTACAAACTCTTATTGGGTCGCCTCCTTACTAGAGATCGGTTGAGTTCCTTTGGAGTGACAGTCCCAGATCCCAAGTGTGTGTTGTGCGGGCTGGAGCAAGAAGCTATCAGTCACATCTTCTTTGAGTGTGACTTGTCTTGGCAGATCTGGAAGGAGCAGAGTAGAATTTTGGGAGGTTGCGTCTCTGGGAAGAGTATTGGGGACATCATTTCGGTGATCCGTGATAGTAGAGGCCGAGGGGAGGACTGGTTCCGGACCGCCAGGGTTCGTCTGGCTGCTTCGGTTTGGCATGTCTGGCGGGAACGAAACCGTCGGATATTCGAGGGACTGGTTACACCTCTAGTGGGCATGCTTCATAACATCGAATTTGATGTAAATGTTATGAGGCCTTGATGAGTGGGATTTCCCACTTTGATTGTATGTTGTATGATTACTGTGTTACTTTGGAATAAAATTTACCTTTTTTCCAAAATATATATATATATATATATATATATATATATATATATATATAGAGAGAGAGAGAGAGAGAGAGAGAGAGAGAGAGAGAGAGAGACCGACCGGTGTAAGAGTTTTATTCTTACACCAATCCTAAGCCATTGATTAGAAGTCGATCCAACGATAATTAGTTTATATATCCCAATCAAATACACAATCTAATGATTATTATTTTCATGTCCCTATGGAAGGAATCTCATCCGTAATCAGAACCAATTTAACAAGTCAAATAATTGTAAACTTCTAAAGTCCAAAACAACTAATTATCCTTCCCGAAAGTTGGACACCTGTTTTCATGAAGAAGATAGCCAGCAACAAACACACAATCCACCACATTGCATATCTACTGTTTTAAATAGATCTCAAACATCTTGTCCTATTGCTTCTCGTTCTGGCTTCCACATCACATATCCCACCTCCTTCGATTTAGCCAAACATTGTAAAGTACTAGTGGAGTAGCACTTCGAAAACTACTTTTTGAACGCTTCATGCGTTGTGGTTTTCTTCTGGCACCCTATGGTGAAGATCGTGCTCTTTGACGGTCTCCAAAACCTTGTGGATTGTCCGGTCCGTGTCAGAAATCCTTGCAACTGGAACAATAAGTTCACCGCTACTGTCTAAATTTTATTAAAATTGGCGGATGGTTTTGTAGCAAATTCGATGTATTCAAGAAGATATGATCTGAGGTAATGCGATGTTTGTTGACCGAAGTAATGCTACTCGAAGTAGACATTGATGCTGTCGGCAAGTTGGACGAGCTTCTGTTCGAGTATTTGACTTGCTCCGGCTCGCCAAAATTTTCAAGCTCGTCAGAATTTTCAATCTCTCTTGTTAATATTTTAATAAGAAAATAACATAAACTTTATATTTCTAATAGTTCAATAAAAAAATAACAAAAAGTTTATAAAGTATATGGATAGATGTTGTAGACAATGAAACGGTAAAAGTGAAGAAAGTTTCTTATCGAAGTCTGTGATTTATTTTGGTATCAATAGAGAAGGATGAAATAAAGAAAAAGAAATGTGTCAAGTAAGTATAGGATAGAAAAGACCAATTAGTTGGCGAGAGATTCTCATAATAACATGAATTTATAACTTTTTATTTGATTGGAACAATTAGACTGATCGCCATTGGATTAACTTCTAATCAATGATGTAGGATTGTTGTAAGAATAAAACTCTTACACGGGTGTCAATTGATCCTAATTCATCACATATATTTCTATATATATATATATATATATATATATATATATATATATATATATATATATTTTTTTTAGAATAAGGGTGAATTTATTCCTCGCATATAGCAGAAAAGGTATTACAATACATAATCTCACAACTTTCTGAACCCCCAAACTATAGTATTAGGGGGCCATTACTGATACATCGAATTCTATGCTATGTAGAATTCCAATAGGGGGATAGTCAAGCCCTCGAAAATACGTCTGTTCCGCTCCTTCCAGATGTGCCAAACAGACGCGGCGAGACGAACTCTGGCTCTTCTAGCCCACCCCGGATCCCGGCCGCTGTGGTCTCGGATCCAGCTGAGGATGCTCCGGATGTCTCTATCCGTCCCAACTCCTCTCAGCTGTGAACGCTGCTCTGTCCAAATGTGCCAGGACACCGGGCATACAAAGAAGATATGCCCCATAGACTCATCCTCCTCATTACATAGCACACATTTGGCGTCCGGAATCTGCATCCCAAACCTGAGGAGTCTGTCTCTCGTCATCAGTCGACCTCGAAGGAGACGGTAAGCACATAATTGCATTTTTCGTGCAACCCCCTTGCCCCAAATGAAGTCCACCTCTTCAGCCCGGTCATGGTGGGACCGAACCAAGTCGTAGCAGCTACGGAAGCAGAATAGGCCTGATCCGCCTCCCGTACTTGGGCCGGCCCAGCTCCAAGAATCCGCCTGCTGGCTCTCGTCAATAGTAACTAGTAGGATCTCCTCGGGAAGCTGAGTAGTATAAGGATATGCTTCTGGCCTCCAAACTCCCTCTCTGATGATCCGGCTGCAAGTGAGTCCCCTGCCCGCTTCTCTGTCTAGCTGACCCCCAATATCTCGAGTAAGGATCTGGAACCCATCCAAGGATCAAGCCATAGGTCAGTCGTCGTCCCATCCTTCATGTTCCTGCAGATAGCGGTCTGAAGCACCGGTCGACATCTCAGAATGGCCTTAAATGTGACCGAGAAATTGTTGTCTATCCTGCAGGCCCAGAAGTTATTCCTTCTAAGGTATCTATTCGCCATCCAGTCCGCCCAGAGAGACCCCCCCTTGATGAATCTCCAGGCCATCTTCACGCAGGCTGCCTTCCTGACCGCATGGAGCGTCCTCAACCCCACTCCACCCTCCTCCCGAGGGCGGCATAACTGGTCCCAGGAGATCGCATGCATCCCTCCCCTCCAGATGAAGTCAGCACAAATGGCCTCCACTTTCCGAATAGTAGCCGTATGGATCTGGATAGACTGGAACCAGAACATCGTGATACCCGCAATAACTGACCGCACCAACTCAATCCGTCCGCCAAACGATAGACCCGCAGCTTGCCAGCCTTCCACTCTCCTCTGAGCAAAGTCCACCAAGCTGTGGTAATCCTGCTCTCTGGCATAGTTGACCGTCAGCGGGACCCCCAGATATTTCACTGGGAGCTCGCCTCTATCCACGCCCAAGGCGAAGGCCCTCTCCTCCTGCTGTGTACACCGGGAGCTGAAATAGACTCTGCTTTTCTTCCTGTTCAACTGGAGTCCAGATAACCGTCCGAACTCCTCCATGATGTCAGAGAGCGCTCTCATTCCCCGCATGGTAGGCTGGAGAAGCACCAATAAGTCGTCAGCATAGATCAAGTGGGATACAACCGGACTCACCAAGCGGAAAAGGGGGACGATCCTCTTGCTATGCACTGCCATATCCATCAAACATGTAAAGTACTCCATCACCAGGGTAAAAAGGTACGGGGAGAGTGGATCACCCTGCCTCAACCCCCTGTTGCTCCTGAAGTAGCCGTGCGACGTGCCCTGGATGAGGACTGAGAAAGTAGGGGAGCAGATGCACTCCCTCACCCTCTCAACCCCCCTCTCGTCGAACCCCATAGCAAGCATCAAGTGACACAGGAAGTCCCTGTTGACGGTATCATAGGCTTTCCGGAGGTCAAGTTTCACACAAGCCTTCATCCCCCCAGGTTTGCTGAACTCCCTCACCATCTCATGAGCTAGTAGGCTGTGCTCCGCTATCGACCGGCCTTTGATGAATGCGGCTTGATTCCGGGACACCAATCCCTGCATAATCACCTCCATACGCCTGCACATAAGGTGAGTGATAATCTTGTAAAGGAAATTACAGCAAGCAATGGGTCGAAAATCGGCAAGTGAGGTCGCTCCCTCCTTCTTAGGAACCAGCGTCAAGAATGTGTGGTTCATCTCCTTCAGGAGCTTGCCCGACACAAAGAACTCCTGAACCGCCGTCAGAACCGGAGCCTTAAGCACCCCCCAGTGTCTCTTAAAGAACCCTGAAGAGAAGCCATCAGGCCCGGGAGCTTTATTGGGATTAGCCTTCATCACAATGTCTTCCACCTCCTCCATCCTCACAGGCGCCAAGAGCAGACTATTCCCATGACGGGTCACCAGTCTCTTCGTGACAAGGGCTGGGAACGTGCTAGTATAGTCCGTCTGCTGATATAAGTCAGTGTAAAATCTGACGGCCTCCTCCTGAATCTCCACCGGATCTCCAACAAGACGACCCTCAGCATTCAGAAGTCTGGGGATACTGTTCCGGTGCTGACGGGTGCGGATCACATCGTAGAAGAATTTGGTGCAACGATCTCCATCTTTGAGCCAGGTACATTTGGCCCTCTGAGCCGCACTAATCTCCTCCTGCAGTCTCATGGTGCTAACCTCCTCGATCAAGGTCTTCTCCGTAGCCGCCAGCTCCCCGTTCATAATGTCAGCTTGGAGTGCCACCTGGATGTCCCGAAGCTCGGCTTCCTTATCCGCCAGGGAGGTCCGCGGTCTCGTCTTCACCCATCCCCTGATGGCCCGCTTGAGCTGCTTAAGTTTGTGAACCATGCGGAACTGAGCCGTGCCTTCCGGGAAGTGATGCATCTCTCCCATAACCGCCTCCTCATATCCCGCCGACAAGTACCAGCTGTTGTTATACCGAAATGGCCTCGCCCTCTGAATGGGTCTCTCACAGAGGCCAACCCGGATAGGAGAATGATCGCTAGTACCCGCTGCAAGGCCTTCCGCCACCGAGTTCGGGAAGCACCTGAACCACTCACTATTGCCCAAGGCCCGATCTAGCTGACAAGCAATCCGGTTATGAGTAGCCTTGTTGTGCCAGGTCCATATATGTCCAGCTCGCTCCAGCCCTCGCATCCCTGACCTAAGCAGACACCTCTGGAAGTCATATAAGATCGGATCCGGAACAGGTCGACCACCCACCTTCTCTTGACGGAGCAACATAGCGTTGAAGTCCCCCATGATGAGCAGGGGAAGATGCATGTTGTCCGCCAGAAGACCCAGATGCACTATATCCTCCTATAAAGCCTCCCGGAGTCTTCGATCATTGTGCCCATACACAGCACCCAGGATGAAACGAAACCCCCCTTTGTTCTCGAAGGTGATGCCGATGAGTTGTTCTGATTTGTGGATCTGCACCCCAGTCCAGCTACCTTTGTTCCACCTAACCCAGATCCTTGCCATAGCACAAAGATCTAAGTTATGAAGATGATCCCAGTCTGCCGGAGTCCTACGCGAGAACATAGCGGCCCCTCTAATCTTCGTCTCCAGCAGGATAGCAATGTCACACGACTCTCTTCTCAGAACCCCTACAATCTCCCTCCATCGTCCAATGGAACACCCCCCTAATGTTCCATGCTAGGACCGACATCTAATTAATATAGGAGGGGTCCCTCTGAAACTCGTCTGGATCGACACTCGAGGGAAGTGTCTCATCCGCCTTATCAATGATTGCATCTACCATGGAGGAAGGGGCAAGATGGGCCTGGATCCTGCTAAGAGTAAGAGTCCAGTCAGGATTGTCTTCAGACTGGTCATCCATATCCCTCGCCTGAGGAATATCCTCCCGTGTAGCCGGAGCGTGTCTTTTCCTGCTGCGGTAAACCTGGATCGCCTGGGATGTCTCCGTCACCCTCTGACCGCTACCAGCCTCGCTCATATCCCTGGTCACGATGGTCCTCTGTGGCCTGAACGGGACCAATGCCCCCTGCGTGCTCTCCTGTCTCATCGGTGATCCTGACTCCAGCCTCCTATCAACCTCCATCCATGTGTCCTCCTCCATATGTCTGACTGGCTCCGTCTCTCCAGGCAAGTGCCTGGGTGCCGACGCCGTCCCAGGTGCTTCCGTCCGAGCCACCTGTGGTCTGGCAGTCTCTTTCCCCTTGTATTTGCACTCACTGGTAGTGTGCCCAAAGCACTCACAGCCAGAACACATGGGGGGACCCAATCATACTCCACCGCCTGTGTCAGTACCTCCCCTGACGGTACCTGATACTCCAGCATACTCGGCAGCTCCGAGCCCGCCTTGATCTCCACGAAGACCCTAGCATACATCAGTCTGGTGCGAAAAGTGGTGGCCTCGTCAGCTTTGATCGGCTTCCCCACAAGACTGGCAAGTCTCATGAGCAGCGGGATACTCCAATATTGTACAGGGAACTCAGGGAATCTGACCCAGACGGGAATGGCGTTCAGCACGTCCTTCTCACATCGTAGTTCCGGCGTCCACTCCTTCAGGATAATGAGCCTCCCATCAAACGACCAAGGCCCTCCCTGTAAAATCCTGGACACATCCTCCGCTAGCCCAAATTTGACATAATAGAACCCATTCTCGCGAGAGAAGAATTCCATGCTACCTTTGGGTCTCCAGACCCGCTCCGCATAGCCCCGAATTTGGCCATAGAACGGCTTGTTCCCTAACACATAAAGCACCAAAGTGTTCTTCCAGAATTCGGACGAGCAGCAGCCGCAGCGCCAGATTCCGGCGGCCGGCCGCCTCCGCCCACCTCCCGCCGGTCGCCACCGGCCGCCACCGCCACCCCCTTGCCTTTCCCCCGGTCCGGGGGGCGGTTGGCCGCCTCCACTCCGCGATTTGGCGATGCCCTAGCAGAGCTAGGATTTCTGTTGTCTCCTGCAGCCGCCATATATATATATATATATATATATATATATATATATTCTTGACTCAATAACATATTTCTTACAACAATTATAAAAAAAAATATAAAAAATATATATTCTTGACTCAATAATTCTTACAACTATATATATATATATATATATATATATATATATATATATTCTTGACTCAACTTAGTGGACTTAATTCATTAAAGAGCTGAAGAGTAGATATTTACAAGCAAATGTGTGCTCCCCTTGTGTTTTTATAATATTTCTAATATGAGACTAAAAGTAAGAACAAAACTAGAGAGGCTCTTAAGCCATACAATGAACAACGAACAAAAGTAGTTATATTCTATACTCTCTCGAAAGCTGGAGATGTCGAGAATTCTACGCTTGGACATAAACTAAAGATAAATTGGGTGGGGCAAAAGCTTTGGTCAGCATGTTGGCAATCTATGACAAAATATAAATATGCTGGAGTTGAACCTTACGAAGCTTGATCTTCTCTCCACTAAAGGGACCATCAACCTTAATATGTTTGATGCGCTCATGGAAAATCGGGTTTTCAACAATATGAATAACGGCCTAGTTATCACAGATTCACAATACATAACAAAATGAGAGAAAGAGCAACACGAAGAAGTAAGTTCTTCAACCATGTAAGCTCAGAAACCATATGTCATCAAGCGATACCCAACATCGGCGGAAGAACATGTAACAACAATATGTTTCTTGCTGCGTCAAGTCACAAGGTTCTACCAAAATAAGTACATAAGTCACTTGTTGAACGACGATCATCCACTGAATCTGCATAATCAACATCCTTGTAAACAGTCAGGAAGAGAGGAGAGGAAGTGATAGACAAGGCCATGGCAGGATATTTCTTCAGGTATCAAAGAATATGCTCAACAGCCTGAAGATAGGACGTCCGAAGAGAATACATGTACTAACTCACAATACTCACTAGGCCTGTCAACGGATGCTTATCGATACGGATAGGACAATATCCGTATCCATATCCGCTCTTTTTTGTAATATCCGAATTCGATCCGGTATCTGAACGAATATTTCTTTTAACACTTCGAATTCGTATCCGTTTAAATCAACGAATATCGGATAAAATCTGATTCGACCTGGTAAGCTATAAGAAATTCGAATTTACCTTGTTTCTTGTTATTATCCGAATATTCGAAATCCGATAAACTAACAAAAATTCGAATCTATCTTCTGAATATCCGAATTCCAAAATATTATAAATTTAGTTATTATTTGAATATCCAAAATATTCAAATTTTCATAAAATGTGATAATTACAATCCATAACATAAATATTCATGAAAATGGAGTTAACCAAATTAAAATTCAATATGTAGAGACCAAAGCAATAATCAATTGACAATCGATCAACCAGCTACACCAAATGATTTATACCTTCTTCTCGCAAAAATAATTACATAAATTAGAAATCAAAGAGAAGAACTCTCCAAAACCTAAGTAGATAGTTAAGACTATTTAAGAAAAAATGTGATCATAGTTACCTTCTTCAATCGAAAGAGGAGGAACGAGAGTTGGAGAACTTTAGAATTTAAGAAGTAATAGTCTAGAAGCCGGTGGATAGGGTGGGACTGTGGGAAATAAGAATGTCTAGCTATTAGGCTATTACTCACAAAGATTACTAGAGTAGTAGAAGAAGAAGAGATCATGAGAAGATGTTTGAAACTATTTGAACTCTCAAGTTAGATGGTTTTTATATAAAGACTAAAGTGTATTGTAATGCTATATGTATCAATGTATGGTTGGTGGACACTGAGGGAAAAGCAAAAAGAGAGTAAAAAAAATATCACTCATTGCTATTTGTTGGAGCATCTAAGCTAAAGAAGGAATCCATGGCCACGTCATGGACTTCTTACACTTCCAAGACATTTATGTATATACAAATACAATAGTACATATTAATTACAAGAACATGAAAAGTCGGCCACTGCTGGATGGGTGATATTTTATTACTCTCCAAGACTCCAACAGTCCAAACTCAAATACAATAGTACATATTAATTACAAGAAGATGAATTAGGGTCCTGGTTCTCCTGGATGGGTGATATTTTATTACTCTCCAACAGTCCAATTCCACTTTATATTAAATATTACAAGTTCCAACTTTATTTTCTTTTCCAAATCCAAGTTCCAACTACTAAGTGTTATCTATGAGAAGATGAAAGAATTTGGGAGGTGGGTCACGGGTGTGGTGGGGTGATACAACTGGCTTGTTGGGTGATACATAGGTAAAAGAAGAAGTAGAATATGAAAAGTCACACTCAAATTTGAATCATAGAGAAATAAGTTCGAGATTTGAGAATAAAACCTTTCATTTTCTCTTGCAATTATATATATATATATATATATATATATATATATATATAATATTAAAATATATATATATATATATATATATATATATATCGAATTCGATATCCGAAATTTACAATTTAATATCAAATCGGATATTAACGGACTCGAGTACCTTAGTATCTGAATTCGTATCCGGAAAAAAGTGCCTTTGTTTTTTTTTTTTTAAACGAACCTAAGCTTTTTTTCCCATCCCATATAAACCAAAAAAAATATCACACCTAAAAATTAGGGTTACCTGGTTGAGGAGGGAGGGGCTGCTCCTGCTCGAACTTGGCTTTTTTATGTTTGATGGTATTTTGATGAATATGTAATATGTATGCATTTTGTGGCTTGGAGTTTGCATTTTGATTCTAGTATTTATATTGTCACTTTGCTTGAATTGTAATTGGTATTGTTATTCATGCATATACTAGTAGGATTGTATGATTTTTTTTTTGAAATCTATGTGTATATAGAGTATTTTACATGTAGGAGCAAAGGTAGGTAAAAATGGGTGCTCGCAAGCTGAAGGGCTAACTAAACGCCGCTTAAGTGCGCTTAAGCGAGGCGACGACTCTTCTCACGCTTAATATAACATAGCTGGCAGTACTGAGTATAGCTATTGTGCTATATGATTTGGAGAACATAGCACCCTTTGTAGGCATTCGTGCAAACGATAACTATATATATATATATATATATATATATATATATATATATATATATATATATATATATATAATTTTATTTGTTGCACAAAAGTGCAAAATAAACTAGGAATACTTGGAACTTTGAATAATAAGAATTGGTCAACTTTCATGCTAGCATCGTAAGAGCCACTGAATTTACTAGATGGTTATGACTTGGTCGTTGACATATTGTCAAGAGGTCATGCATTGTGTGTTAGCCTTTTCTGTTATATTTCTTTGAGCCATGAAGCTTCCATGATTAATGTTTTATGCCTGGTATTTTGTCAGAATTCATTGACATCTGAGAATGTGGGAGTACCTCGGGTGGCTAAGGATGAATTTGACTTCCTTATTGAGTGTCGTGATGTGCACAAATCCTTTGGGGAGAAACAGATTTTGAAGGGTGTGAACTTCAAGGTGAAATTTCATACTTTGTGTGGCATATTCCTGAAATACTTTCAGTATGTACAGAATTTCAAAGAACATATTGGTTCTATACTTTTAACTATTTTACATGGGGATGAATTATGCTTATTATGCCCTTACAAGTTACAACAGCAAAGGAAGTAACAGGAGCACCTTATCCCAAATTTTTTTGCTCAGCTAGATGATTTCTTGTCTTCCATTCATTTCTGTTGTGCTTTTTATGCCAATGCTAATGCCAATATTAATAGTATATTAAACCAATTCATGGTTTTGTATTCATTTATCAGTCATTCATACTAGAAATTAGCGAGGCTTCACTTACTATGTTGATGCTTATGGTTTACAAATTTGCCCAACAAAATGTCCTGGATGCAAGAGAAATTCCAAAGGTTAAAATAATACTGACAGTTACATCCTGGGATTGTTATTCTTCGACTTCGATGAATATGACAAAGCTGCCTCTAGTTTTCTATGTAATACTCATGATAGGTTGCTTCCTTATTCAAAATCATGGTTTTTGTCATAATAAATTGTTTAATTACTCAATGGTTTTTCTTTATTTTATATAACTTAATCCTGTAAATATATATATGGATAGCATAACCAATTGAAAGTCAGTGATTAGTGAAAATTTATGATTTGTCTCCAAACGTGAAGTTTTCCATGGATTTTGTGTGATCCAAGTTGGTTGTGAAACTTTTGAAGAACGGTCCGAAGCATTACTTTTCTATTTTCTTCTCCCTCTCTACCACTAAACACTCCCTTCTAATGATTGATTAGCTCTTGTATCAATTCTGAACCTACAAGCCTTATTTCCTTATCCTTTGCAAATCAGAACTCATCTGCATCTCTATTTCCTTCTTTCCAACATCATCCACTATGATCACCTTCCCATCATTATTCATCAAGACAACAGTACAATACCCTAATTATGAACCCCTCAATAGCCTCTTTCACCACTATCCCATAGGCTATAGCACAAAAACTGGTTTAACTAGGGATTTTGATTTAACTAGAAATTTTGGACTTTGGATTTCGAACCATCCTTGTGAAAATATTCGATCTAATTCATGAATGCATCTTGTGACGACAATCTTTTTTCTTTCTCGAATTAAACTCGTTGCCAAAATGGAAAAAAACACGCTTGATCATATATAGATCTGCATCCAACAACCAATATCCAATTCTAAAAGTTCCGGTTACCTAGGTTTTGCATTAAATATGGTCGTAACAATGTGGTAGAATTTGGTATACGATTGAGGATATTCTCAAATTATATCTATACTTAAAAGTAAAAAGTGACGTGCATAATATATGAGTTTTGTGACAAGTTGTGAGATAAATGTATGAAAAAGACAGACATCGTTCTTCAAATTGATAGATCACACTTTTTAGATCACTTACTTTTCTGCCTTTGTAGATAAATGGAAACATGAGTTGTTTTCAAGATTCAAATGTGTTTGTTTTCCCAAAGTGGTAGGCTACATGGAGATTGGAGACAACTGCTATAGGATTCATGTACATACACATGGGAATCGGGTTTAGAGCAGGCAGAATTATGTCTTGGTGGTTGACAAGTTTGAGTATGTTAATAGCATAAGATAAGTAGACCATCACCAACAAAACAACAGCAGAACCTTTATCCTAAATTTTGGGGTCGGCACATGAATCCGTATCTTCCATTCATCTCTGTTGAGGATCATCGCCTCTCACAGTAACAAAAGCCACATCCTTCTTAGCCTCAATCCAAGTCTCATAAAATAACTTCACAAAGATAGAAAATAAAGATGTGTCCAAAAAAAGCTATTTTTTCAATTCTTCAGACTTACTGGTTGATTGAAAAGCATGTAGCTTGATCAGGGGCCTACCTTTACTGTCATGTCTCGGACAAATCAATCCATATTGCTGGTTTTTTTTTATACTTGTTATCTACATAGAGATGCTTGGACACGCGTATCTGCCCTATATTCCTCCATTGAGTGTCCTACAGATTACATTATACACTTTAAAGGCTTTACGTCCAGGCCCCAGGAAGTAGTTATTTCATATCTGTAACAGGTAGGAATTTATCTTGTTTTTTTTGTTTTGTTCTGGTTAGTTCCTGTGATGGATATACATAAAATATTATAAAAAATATAAATGCTCCTCTCTTTCAGATTAGTGTTCTCTACGTGTTTTTTGCCATAATTGCCTTTCCTTCTTTATGTTGGAGAACATTCATTTCTTGTTTATGATCTTCTTTTATACTGTTTGACTAATATCTGAGATTGTCGAAGCCAGTTGATATTCTTGTGCATTATTCTTTATTCTTTATTCTCTCTGAGACTCCTTTTTTTCTTTTTTTAGCTTGTTACTTTAAATATTTGGTCAATAACATTAAATGTGTTTAGTTTGGTGGAAAGTGAGGGAAAAGAAAGGAAAGCAAAACCATTAGAAATGGCAACTCGTTTTATAGGAACACGTTTCCTTTTCCTTTGCTTTCCCTTTCTAACAACCAAACACAGCCCAAGGAAATAAGAAAATGCATGTATACAAGAAATCTAATATGGTCCTTTGTCATTTTTTGCTTTCTCTCGCCATTTCTAGATTAGGCATGGAGAAGCAGTTGGGATAATTGGGCCTTCAGGAACTGGCAAGTCGACGGTTCTGAAGATTATGGCAGGGCTTCTTGCTCCTGACAAGGTATTGCGTATTGATTGTCTTAATCGGAGTATCTATTATAAGCGTTAATTAGTTTGCTCAACTTTGTAACTTTTCTTGCTGGAATACAGGGTGAGGTTTACATTTGTGGAAAGAAAAGACGTGGTTTGGTCGATGATGAGGAGATATCAGGCCTCCGGATTGGTTTGGTACAATTTATTTTTAACTTCTGAACTCTCAGGCATGACTTATAATTTACAATGAAATATTAGATACATTTGTAAATGTTAACATTCATTACCTTATTCTACTGCTGAAACATATCTTAATACCTTGCACTTCAAGGTCATCTAGATGTTAAAATGGTACCAACATTTAAGTTAGAGACATGATATTTATCCAAGAATACCCCAACAACAAGTGTGCTTTCAAATCCATACTCTGATCTGGGAGAAATTTATGGCTGATTGGGCACTATAATGTGAATGGACGTGGTTTGGTTTACATTTGTGGAAAGAAGAGACGTGGTTTGGTCGATGATGAGGAGATATCAGGCCTCCGGATTGGTTTGGTACAATTTATTTTTAACTTCTGAACTCTCAGGCATGACTTGTAATTTACAATGAAATATTAGAACATTTGTAAATGTTAACATTCGTTACCTTATTCTACTGCTGAAACATATCTTAATACCTTGCACTTCAAGATCATCTAGATGTTAAAATGGTACCAACATTTAAGTTAGAGACATGATATTTATCCAAGAATACCCCTACAACAAGTGTGCTTTCAAATCCATACTCTGATCTGGGAGCAATTTATGGCTGATTGGGCACTATAACGTGAATGGATTGACTGAATACTGCCTAAAAGATGTTTGGAAGCTTGGAAACATCTGTGACACTGAATGGAACTTGACTGATTATCTTCTCTTTGTTGTATCCTGTTCTTTAGTAACCTGTGTTCCCCTTCTATCTAAGTTTGGTACTTGACACCGGCCCCTTACATGAGGGAATCAACTTTCAACCATTAAAGAACTAGAAGATTAAGTCACAACTCTTATCTATTAGCTTGTATAAAACTGTAGTTTCCTTCAAACAAAATCTTACTATATTTTAATTATCATATAAATGTAGTAGGGTTCAACTGATACCCTTATGTTTTTTGACTTGCAGGTATTTCAAAGTGCAGCCCTTTTTGATTCCCTTACAGTGCGTGAAAATGTCGGCTTTCTATTGTAAGATATATTGTTGACAGTTCTTACTAAATTTCTTTCTCAACTTCAACTATTCATGTCTTGTGTCCATTATGACTCTTCTTTTCTACACAAGGTATGAAAATTCCAAGATGCCTGACAATCAAATAGCAGAACTTGTGACAGAAAATTTGGCTGCAGTTGGCCTGAAGGTAAATTAAACTCCTGATAAATTCAAGAAAATTTGGCAGCAGTTGGGCTGAAGGTAAATTAATCATCATCATAAACCTAAGCATGGTGTTGTAGAGTTTCTTCACTGTTGGCATTAGGTTTTAATTTTATTTGTTGCTTTCTTATAGTTGGTGAAAGAAATCAAATATTTTTTGTGAGCAATTATTAGAACGCTTGAACAACTGAAAGAAGTTACCCACCTTCTACTTACACCCTCATCTAGATCAGATCATGCAGAAATGACAAGCATCATTTTTAATTCAATTATGCAATGAAGTGATGAGACAATTGTAAGGTCTATTTCCTTGAATTTATCAGATATTTTCATCGACCAAATTGTTTAATGTGGTTTTGACAACTTTTTGTTAGAATGATAAAGATACACTACCTTCTCGTGTGTGCACAACCTTTGCCAGTATGTTTTCTCTAGTTGGATGATTATTATCTGAACTTATTATGCTGTATGAGCTTCATCTCAGTTTCCAAACTGGCTAGCTTAGAGTGTTACTCCTATTGCCTAACTCTTGCACGAATCTGAAATCTTCCATGACACACTGGATAGCTTACTATTATTATTTTGCAATTTATCAGTTTTTTCAACACAAGCCACTATAATGTTCCATAATATGCTGTATGAGCTTCATCTCAGTTTCCACACTGGCTACCTTAGAGTATTACTCCTATTGCCTAACTCTTGCACGAATCTGAAATCTTCCATTATGCAAAATAATGAGCTTGAAAAGAAAGCAATATTCGGTTAGCTCGTCATATGGTGTATCATCTATATGTTTACTTGTTCAAACACTTATAGCTAACTGTTCGCTCTGCCATTCTGTAAGATTAACACATATCTACTGCATGGAGCATGCTCCTACTTGAACCTCTTTCATTGCAGCTATAAGACGTGTATCAAACTATTTGGGATGTCAAAACAATATGGTTTTCTGCTTGTAACACTCTACTGGTAGGCATTTTGGGGGTGGCTGACTCCCGATGAGGTAACTGTATGACTTTCCTAGGTAGATGGACACCTGACCAGTTAGAAATAAAATTAAATAGCAACAAGTTCCATGAGAACCATATTCTTCTCCATTTAGTACCTTAAATTTGTAGATGCACCCATCTGACTGTTTTCTTTCTTTCTTTTTTTCTTGAAAATTATTGTCTCTTTATTTTCCAGATGCTGACCATCCCATACATATATCCTGCTGCATTTGGAATCCCCTTTTTGTTCTTAGGCCTGGTTTGGAATTGCTGCTGCTTTTCAAAAAGCAGCAGCAGAAGCAGCTTTTGCAAGCAGCCTCCCATCTGCTTGCAAAAACTGACCAAGAATTGAACTAGCTTTCAAAAGAAATTTGATAAAGCTGTTACCAAACAGATCATTGGACTGCTGAGAGAGAGAGAGTCCCAAACCCAGCCTTACTCTAGCCAATTCTTGGAGGTTTACTCCTTGGTTGCATGAGGTTAAACTAAGAGAGAGAGAAGAACACACATGATATGCAGTCCCAAACCCAGCCTTACTCTAGCCAATTCTTGGAGGTTTACTCCTTGGTTGCATGAGGTTAAACTACTTGACCAATATGGTAGAGTTAGCTACTATCCAACTGCCTTCTTAAGGTTAAATGTCAATCACCCATCTTGCCTATGGTATTATCACCCGAAAATCAAGTAGAGGACTCAGATAATTCAAGGTCGACATTTGTGGAAACGTTTCAGTTTTTATTTATGCTCCACGTTACTCCCCTCTTTCTTTAGGGAAAACAGCTTAATGGTGGTGATTATGTGCTTTTTGATGGTGTGGCCACGTGCCATCTTCCCTATGAAGTATTGTGCAAGTCTTTTTCTCGCGAGTTGATGCACTGTGTAAACTTATTCCTACTAGTGTCCATCCTCACAATTCACGTGGACTGGCTTTGAGGCCATGTTTCTTGCATAACAGTAATGAGTTTACTACTTCACTCAATTGTACCCCACCCTCATGTTGCATAGTTAATGTCCATATATTACAGATAAATTAAAGTTTAGATTTACTTCACAATTGTGTTGTCATTTCATTATTTAAAATGGTCCTAAATGGCTAAATATTCTCTTCATAGGGAGTTGAAGATCATTTGCCTTCCCAGCTGTCTGGTGGCATGAAAAAACGGGTAGCATTAGCTCGATCTATAATCTTTGATAACACAAAAGAAGCAATTGAACCTGAGGTATGCCCACAAGTACTGTTGGCTAGTGCATTAATGTGCATAAATGTAAATGGATAACATGCTTTCTAAGACTCAAATATCAGCCTACATACCGGGGTAACTGTTGCTGTAATCTTATTTAATGCCAGGATTGCACTGCCATCTGTTTTATGGCAAAGATCAGAGTTGTAAGACTCATAAAGGTGTACAGTGCATGGCAGCATGTGAAACCGGTGTACTCGGGGCCTGAAATATTTTGCGTTGTATAACTCAACTAATTTTATTAGTTGAATGCAGAGTCGCTTTGCTTCATTTCAAATTCTTTTGTCTTTCACATTTTTCATATATTAAGGTCTTCACTCATCACATGTAATGGTCACGCCCTTAGCAAGTTAAGGGCTGCTAAAACAAAATTCTTTTTGTTGATTGTTTTCCAAATTTTTTAGTGAATACCAATAGGAAAAGACAGGAAATAGAACTACCCAGAAGCCCTTTCTTAATTCTTTTCTGGTTCATTGTTTTGGTATAGGTCCTCTTGTATGATGAACCCACTGCAGGACTTGATCCCATTGCATCCACTGTCGTTGAAGATCTCATCCGCGCTGTCCATTTCAAAGGAGATGATGCACTGGGGAAAATAACATCTTATGTAGTTGTCACACATCAGCATAGCACCATTAGAAGATCTGTTGACAGGTACTAGTTCCATTCTCCACGGTACAAATTTCAGTTTGTGTTATGTTTATTTGCGTAGGACCTGATGCTTCGAAAAGGAAACAGGTCTAATTTTGTTATTGCCTTTTACTTTGTTGACCCTAACAAAGAGAAGATAGTGGCTCATTTTTCTTTCTTATATTAACTATTCCTGGAACACAACAAAAAGGCCTACCACACCATACTATTTTGGTTCGAAATTGTGTCACAGGTTATTGTTTCTGTATGAGGGAAGGATTGTATGGGAAGGAATGACCCACGAGTTTGCAACGTCAACAAATCCCATCGTAAGACAGGTAATGCTTATTCTTTGTTTTAGGTATGATCTCATTGACGCAAATTAGTATAAACTGTGATCTCCTTTTTATGCCTGTTTCTGTTTTCAGTTTGCGTCAGGTAGCTTGGATGGGCCCATCAGATACTAAATCAAAATGTATGCTTCCAATTCAGTGAATTATTGAAAGGTTTGAGATGAATCTACCCCCTCTTACATGTTAGAATTATTGCATATAGTGAAAGTCCGAGGTGGCGATGGATGGCAATTTTAGATAGTTTGGTAGAAAGGTGAATTAGAAATCTTTAGAAGTACATAATGTTCAGCTTTAGATCTTGTTGATTCAGTTGGTCCTCATTTTCCTGTTATCCTAACATATTGTTAATTTGTTAATATCGGAAGTATATGCCCAAGGTTACATCAACAGTCCACCGGGTTCTGTTGCCCCCTCGAGCATTTTTTAGTATCAAAAGGTGGCATTGAACTACCAATTGTTTATACCATATTTTTTATGGACACTTGGGGCATATGATTTGTATACCTATGGTTTTAGAGATCTTTATTGTGAAGTTCTTACCCATTATAAAACTTTTTTCCTACACGAATGAAAGGTCAGATACCATCTTGTTATGATTCGATCCTTGTGCATGATTGTATGGGTTTGTGGTTCTGTGTCAAAAATTTATACTGTCACCGTATCAATTGTTCATTCCATTCTTTTTAATGGAAGTAGTTAGATAACTCTTTGGTAAGCAGAATACTATATAGCCAGGAATTATATATTCCCGGAAATCAAATTTCCGGTAATTAAATTTCCTGAAAAAGGGTAAAGTGCATTTAAACCCTCCTTAGAGTTGCCTCGTTCGCAAAATAAGACCTTTTAGAAAACTTAAGCAGTTTGCACCTCCCGCAAAACCGTTTTTGCTCGGAATGCCCCTTTCCGTCAAAATGACGTTAGAACAGCCGTTAGAGCCCATATTTTGGATTTAAAAAAAGTGCACTTCCCAAAATACCCCTAATGCTAATGGTTACATTGTGGCTGTTGCTCTCTTTCATTCTCTCTATAAGAATGTTTGTTTGAAACATAAAACCTAAGCTTTATATTTTCTATTTTTTGACCGGTTGGTTGGAAGGAAAAATAATATTTAATTTTTTTTATATTCCTTTTTTTTTTTTACTTATTTGCTCTCATTTAATGTATTGAAGCTTTTTCTTACCTACAGATCTCAAATCCAACTGCAAATTTTTTTTATATTCCCTTTTTTTTTTACTTATTTGCTCTCATTTAATGTTTGAAGCTTTTTTTTACTTATTCCTTTTTTTTTCTCAAGATGTCCAAATAGAAATTATGGAAAAATAATTTATTGCTATTGTGGATTAATTAGCCCATTAAAAATAAATTTAATATTAGTTACAGTAATATTGCGTCCAAATAGAAATTATGGAAGAACAATTTATTTTTGGATTTTTGACACGTTTAGTAATATTTAAGTTATTTGTTTAAGTAATACATGTGATGAAAATAAATTTGTACCAAGATTTGCAATTTCAGTTAGAATTAATAAATAAATAATTACGATAATAGTCATGACTAATAAATTATTAAGTAAGACTATAATGATGATTACTAAATTATTAATTAAAATTATTATAATTTATAAATTATTAACTATAATTATAATTATGATTAAATTATTATTAATTAATATTATAATAAAATTGTAATTAATAAATTATTAACTACGATTATACTTATTAATTAAGATTATAATTATTATAAAATATTAAATAATATAATATTAGTTACAGTTATCTAGCTCCAAATACGGTTTACAAAACATGCCCTAAGTTAAATGGCTGGATAGTTCAGGACTAACCGGACATTTGTTAAAAGATTTTTTTTTTCCAGAAAAAATTTAAGATGAAAACCTACTATTTAGATTATAAACATTTATTTTCGAAAATGACGTCAAGCATGAGAATTCTATCTTTTTAGGAACGGAAGGTTATTTTAATAATATTTTTAGGGAAGATTTATGAAATGCCCAAAAACTAAAAAAGTTTTATGTAAAACCCACCGCTAAAAAAACTTTCATCGCGTGCCCAGAATTAGAGAAACTTATCCAAAGCGGATTCCAAATGATCCTTTTGCCCTTCCTTTTAATTTATTGGAAACACCCACAAAACTGCTCTTAAAAAAACGTTTCAATACTCCATCTTCTTCAATACGCTGCTCACTTTCGAATCTAGGTTTTCTCCTCAAAAATTTTCAAAAACTCGTCGAAAAATTTCGGAAAGACCGGGACGAACGACAAAAGTGCTAAAACGGAGGTCCAAACATTATTTTTTTGCGAATCTAAAATTTCGGAAGGCCGTCTAACGGTGAAACTGTTACTTTCAGTCTCCTCGACGATACGCTCATTTTGCGACAAACGGGACCTCGTTTCGACCTCCCAGTCAAAAGTTATGGCCCTCCAAAGTTTCAGCTAACCATAAAATGCAGGAGAATGGCATTCTCCGTCTTAATTTACACGGAGAATGACCATTCTCCATCTTAATTAGGACGGAGAATGACATTCTCCGTCTTAATTTACACGGAGAATGGTCATTCCAGTGTTAAAACGCAGGAGAATGACCATTCTCCGTGTTAGAAACACGGAGAATGCCATTCTCCGTGTTAAATGAAACGGAGAATGTCATTCTCCGTGTTAAATAAAACGGAGAATGGCATTCTCCGTCCTAATTAAGACGGAGAATGGCCATTCTCCGTGCTAAATTAAACGGAGAATGACCATTCTCCGTCTTAATTAGGACGGAGAATGCCATTCTCCGTGTAATTTATCACGGAGAATGGTCATTCTAGTGTTAAAACGCAGGAGAATGCCATTCTCCGTGTTAGAAACACGGAGAATGCCATTCTCCGTGTTAATTAGGACGGAGAATGCCATTCTCCGTCTTAAATAAAACGGAGAATGCCATTCTCCGTCCTAATTAAGACGGAGAATGACATTCTCGGTCCTAATTAAGACGGAAACGGAGAATGTCATTCTCCGTGTTAATTAGGACGGAGAATGACATTCTCCGTCTTAAATAAAACGGAGAATGGCATTCTCCGTCCTAATTAAGACGGAGAATGCCATTCTCCGTCCTAATTAAGACGGAGAATGGTCATTTCCAGTGTTAAAACGTGTAATTTAGTTTTTTCAGGAATAAAGAGTTTCGTTCTTCTTTCAAAGCGATGATAATTCTTATGGAAAAGAAAAAGAAAGATCTTCTCTCCACAATTGAAGATCTGAGTTCAAATGTCTCCACGATGAAGATGATGATGATGGTGATGATGATGACGAGCGATGATCTGAGTTCGACTGAAGAAAAACACACCGAACTACGAACGATCTTTGCGATCTCTGCTGAATATGAGAGCAATGGAATTCAGATTTTCCGTGAAGAAGAAGAAGACGAAAATCGCAATCCAGATCTGAGTTTTTTGAATTCAAATACATATAGATGACCAATTCGCGCGGAGGGGTAGTTTCGGTATTATAAAAATAGCAGTTTATAGCGGGTGGCATCTAAAAGGGAATCTTTGAATATTTAACGTGAAAATACTTAATTCTGGGTATTTCATAAAACTTATCCAGCGGGTGGGCATTTCATAAAAGTCCACCCCGAAATTGGATTTCTCAGCAATTTCCAGATATTTTTAATATTTTGTTTTTTGTTTCCATTTTTTTAGTTCTTATTTCATATTTTTTTTTTCCATCTTTTAATAATCTTTTCTAGTTTTTTAAGAGTGACTTTTATTTTCAAATTTGTATAGTTTTTGTTTTTGTCTTTTTTCATTGTTTAATATTTATCCTCATTTTTTGGTTTTTTGGAATATTTTTTCTATTTTTTATTTTTTTCATATTTTAATAGTACTTTTTTGTTTTTTATTTGGTTTTTTTTTCCAGTTTTTCATCATTTCTATTTTTTAAGAATTGATTTTTTTTGTATTTATCAGTTTTGTTTTTCCCAAAAATATTTATATATTTGTTAAATAAAAAATAATTTATGACAAAATAATTTTAAATAATATTTATCCACTTTTTTGACGGAACTAACCGTTTTTAACAAGTTAATATTAATTAAAATAATTTTACTAGCAAAGACCATTTTTCCTTTGTTAATATTTATCCACTTTTTAACAAGTATTTTTGCTTAACCGTTTTTAACAAAATAATTTTAGAACCAACCGTTTTTAACAAGATAATATTAGATAGTCCAGGGGTAAAATGGTCAACACAACCCCATTTTAACTTCCGTTAACAGAAAAGTTAGCTTAGGGGGTGATTTGAACATTTTCGTAACCTTTTGGGTTTTTCAGATCAGGGAGTCTTTAATTGCGTTTTCGTCACATCTAAGGAGGGTTTAAATGCACTTTACCCCCTGAAAAATTATATTTTTTTGTTTGGTGACTATATAAATATTCCTGGAGAAAAAAATAAAAATTGATAAAAAGAACTGAAAATAAAAATTAAAAAAGAGATGCAAAAACTGAGAAAAAACAAAAAAAAAAAAAAAACACCAAAAAAATTCTTAAAAATTGAAAAAAATTAAAGGAAAAAATAAAGCAAAAATCATTCTTAAAAGAATGAAAAAAAGATTAAAAAGAAGAATTCTTAAAAATGAACAAAGATTAAAAAAAACTGAGAAAAAAAAAAAAAAAAAACCAAACACATTTCTTAAATAAAATGAAAAAAAACTGAAAAAAAAGATAAAAAATCTTAAAGAATGAAAAAGGACATAAAAACGAAAAAAAAAACATTTAAAAAATTATAGGAAAAACAACAACAACAAAAAATTGTCCGGGCAAAAAAAATATACCCACAAATTCTTAAGGGATGGGATTCTCATGTTTACTTGGTAAATTGTTTATCCGGATATTTGCAATTTCTGGAAATACATTTTTATAACCTAAAGCAAACATGAGAATATAGGTTTCCCATCCAAAATTTGTCCGAGAATAAACAAAATTTGGTGTACCAAACAGCCCCTTAATCTAAACCAATTATCACAAGTGAAGTTAATAGGCAAACATTAAGAAGGGTGTGTGAATTGATCGAAAATGCTGGTTAGACTTTCTAATAAATTGATGTTCCTTGTAAATAGTTCTCATGTAGCACATAGCTTAATATGATTCACTTGTTTGCTAATTGTTTATGAAATTACTGTTTTATCAGGTGTAGCTATTACCCAAGGTTTAGTATAATTTATGAGGATGAAGCTTAGAAGCCAAAAGTAGAAGCGTTGACGGAAGTGGGAGCGGGAGCGGGGGAACGTGAGTACTTAGAAGATTCTAAAGTTGAGACTTGGGAGCGTGCGCTAATAATTTTTTTTGGTTAATTATTGTTATTAAAACTTATAGATATCTTAATATTTATTAGAATTTATAAAGTTCAAAGTTACATAGAGATCATTCACATGTTGATTTTTTATGATGTCAAGATAAATAATCTTTAGTTTCTTAGTACTTTGATAAACATGTATTAAAAATCTTCTAACTTTTTTTTTTCAAAAGTTATTCCATTTTAAAATTATGGTCATATTATGATAAGTGCTTATATCGTCTGAGAAACGCACTCCCGTCATCGGAGAAACGAGCTTTCATTATTGGGGAAGCGAGCTCCCAACGAGATCCCAAGTAAAAATCACCGAATCGAGATTCTAACTGAGATTCATTGACCTTCTAGGAATTTCTGGCTTCTAAGGGATAAAGTATAGTTTTTGCTAATGGTAGTAACGATTTCTTTTTAGTTGCACATAGCATGTCGTTCAGTAATCTTGATGAAGACAACTTAAGCAACTCTAGAGGAGGGGTGAATAGAGTATATGTCAGTGTTACCCAATAAAAGTAGGGCTATCTACCAACTATTAAAGCAAGTGTATGGAAAGTAAATAGAGTTACGAAGAGCACTCACAAACATCGTGATGTATATTGGTTTCTCTCGTGGATGACTAATCCACTCTCGAGAACTCTTGTTTGATGTTAAATCCACTATCAGTGAAACACAAGCTTTGATCCGAAGGTTTGTTGACTTCTTACAAACACGAGCTTTGATACGAAGGACTCGCCGACTTCAAACAACAACGAGCTTTGATACGAAGGACTCGTCGACTTCAAACAACAAGTGTAAAGCGTAACATTTGGAAATCCAAGCTTTACAACTCGAACAGACTTCTAACCGAGATCGCAACTTTGGCACACTAGAAGGCTGGGAATTGGTTTCTTGGTGACGGAAAGGTTAAAGCTCAAAATAGATAAGAATGTTTAGAATGAATTGGTGAGGTTCAAATGAAGAATTCAATGTCTATTTATAGGCTAGCAAGGGGACCGAGTTTGGGCATTGTTCGGTCCCCTAACGTTCATAAATTCGAACGTTAGAGCCTGATCTTCAGGAAGAAGAGGCTGACTAGGGAATTTGGTTTTACCCTGATCGATTCAGCCCGAGTTCGTTCACCATAGATCAGATCTGTATTTGTGACTGGTTTATATGGTGGACTGAAATGTAGTGGGTAGGATTGGGTTTTAAGCTTCCTAGTGCTAGTACGTCCCGATGTACAATTGGTCCTATAAAATAAAATACAAAATAAAACATAAGGGCATGAGCAGGCTGCAAACTTCTTGAATGATGACTTTTTTTCTTTAACGACAGTCGTCCAAAGATAAATAGATCTGAAATCTGAATACCTTTCGGGGGCGCTGAACCCCCATGGGGGCGCTGCCCTCTCGACCTCCTTTCGCTGACCGGGCATCGGAACCCCTGAGTACGAGGCTCCGGAGATGTCGTAGGTGGTTCAGAAAAATCTTATAGCATAACGTTATCTTTGGCTTATCATGATTTCTTCATTACATATGTCATGGTTTGATCTTTCTTACTATTTGCTTACAAATACATGTTAGACGCACAAAGTAGTATAATATATTTAATGCACAATAAGACAATACTAAGTTTAAGTATCAACATGATAGTGATTGCATGAATATTATTGATATCATAAGGTTAAAACTAATCGATTAGCCATATTCAAAAATATTATACAATCATTGGACTAACACTTGATTGGCCTTGTAAGAAGAGTTAACTGTAAACTAGTTAATTGCTATATCCTAAATCCCGACATCATTAATGATTAATGAGCTTTAGAGAATGTCACCTTCATTTGAAAGTACATGGCAACATGCTAGAGCAATACTTGGTTACCTGTTGGATATATTTCTTTCAATTGTTGATAAAGGTGTTGGTTAATAATATTAATACATGAAATTGAAAGTTCCAGAGATGCAATAACTTTTCTTTTTCTTTCTTTTTCTGTTGTGTATGTTTTGGTTGTGTAGGGTGTGATTCATGTTAGATTAGTTAGCAAACATACATGAAATTTTCAAGTATATGATTTGGAAAACTTTTCCTGGTTTGCAACTTCGTGTACAACTCTATTATCATTTGCCATTAAAGGCTAAATTCTAGAAGAATTGTTTCAATCATTACAACTCCTAAGGTTCAGTCCTAAGTGGACCAATGATAATGGAGTTTGTACAAGGAGTTACCAACTAGGATATGCACCTTATCATTCTCTTTATGACATTACAGACTTATCTACATATTTCCTTTACCCTATGTATGGGATTTTTGCACACGGATTTTCTAAGTTCTTAGTTCTATTTTTTTTTTTTTGAAACAACTGATACTTTAAAATGATGTGGGAGCGGCGGGGATAAGATTTTCTTGCAAAAAAAAGTCCTTGTTAATGTTGGACGTAATCTTGTTGCACGTTTATTGTCTCATAGCCATGATCCGACAGTGGCATGAGAATAGGTCCATTTGTTAGTGGTAGCTAGAATTGTGGATCTCATTGTGTGTGTGGCTAGAATTGTGGTGAGTGGGTACGTGAGAGGTGGAGTTAGCTGCTTCAACAGTTAGCTGCTTCAACCACTGTATATAAATTCATGCAAGTAACAAAAGAAATTAGACACAGCACTAAAACTTTTTTCTTTCTGCTCGTGTTCTGTTTCCTGTTACAACATCAAGGCTACAACAAGTGGTATCAGAGCGAGTCAAGTGATCTGTTCCTGTGACGATGGCCGAATCAAGATCTTCTTCCAAGTCCCCATCGCGCGCCAAGATCGACGATGTCAGCGGAGGAAGCGGCGATGGCCGCATCATGGAGCGGGTAGTGAAGGAAAGAGGGGGTAAAGTGAAGTACCTCATGCTGACATGAACGAACTACGGGGATTGGGCTCTCATGATGAGAGTTAATCTGCAGGCGCAGTGCTTGTGGCAACACTTGCAAGCAATCGAGCCTGGGATCGTCGAGTACCGAAACAACAGACTGGCCCTGTCCGCCATACTCCAAGCCGTACCGTCGGAGATGCTGCGAACATTGGCGGTGAAAGACACTGCCAAGGAAGCATGAGACACTGTAAAGATCATGCGGATGAGGGTCGAACGCGTGCGCAAGGCCAAGGCGCAGAAACTTCGCGCCGACTTTGAGACGATCAAGTTCAAGGAAGGCGAGTTCGTCGAGGACTTTGCGATGCGGCTCACGGGACTCATCAACGACCTGCAACTACTCGGCGACGAGCTGTCCGAAGAGAAGGTAGTTAAAAAGTTTCTTCGTGTTGTTTTACCTAGGTACATGCAAGTCTCCATTTCCATTGAGACCCTTGTGGATCTCAAGGCGTTGTCCATTGAAGAGCTTACCGGTCGGCTTCTAGCCGTCAAAGAGCGGTATGATCTCGACGACAACTCTAGCAGCACGGGTGGCCGCCTACTCCTCTCCGAAGAAGAATGGCTCGCGCGCATGAAGCGGAAGGAACAAGGCTGGCTGTGGACGCGGCAAGCAAAAGAGCCGTGGCCACGGCAACACGCACGACGGTAGCGACAACACATCTGACGGCACGCATGACAAGAAGAAGGGCAAGTGTCACAATTGCGACATCTACGAACATTGGGCCAAGGAGTGCCGTAAGCCGCGAGCGCCATGAGAAGGCGAACCCCACGCGCGTTCAGGACAACGAGCCGGCATTGCTGATGGCTCAACGCTGCGATCTTGTGCCAACCGCGACGCGCCACAGACGGTTCACCTCAATGAGCAGAAGGTGTTCTTTGTCGACACCGACGACGGCTTGTGGTACCTCGACACGGGAGCCAGTAGCCATATGACCGGTTTTAGAGCGATGTTCACGTCACTCGATAAATCGGCAGAAGGGACGATCAAGTTCGGGGATGGCTCGCTAGTGGACATTTGTGGCAAAGGTGATGTCACATTTCAATGCCAAAATGAGAAGCATCGGGCACTCTCCGAGGTGTATTTTATATCTCGTCTTCGCAGCAACATCATCTCCCTCGGGAAATTGGACGAGAAATCGGGTGCAAGATCATAATCAAGGATGGACAACTGAGCATCTTCGATCGAGAACGCAAACTTCTGGCTCGGGTGGCACGGTGTGCTATATACTCTTACCTGAATCTGATCGCTCCCGTATGTCTGCTCGCGAAGACGGACGACGTGGCTTGGTGCAGTATTTGATGCCCAGCTTGTCGCAGTATTCCCGGAACTCGAGGGAGTTAAACTCGCCGCCGTGATCCGAACGAAACACCTTGAGCTTAGTGTTGTGTTCATTTTCAGCTAGAGCCTTGATCTTCCTGAAGAAGTTGAATGCTTCTTCTTTGGACATGAGTACTTCAAGCCACATATATCTGCTATGGTCATTAACTACCAACAAGAAATATTTGTTACCTTCTGGCGTAGTTGGTGTGATTGGGCCGCAAAGATCTCTATGCACCAACTCTAGCCCATGCACGGCGCGATACATCGTGGCTTGCGGGAACGGGACGCGATGCTGCTTGCCGAGAGCACAGCCATCACAAAACTGCTCGACGTACTCGATGAGAGGGACGCCATCCACCATCACCATCACGCCATGTTTCGCAACACACGGAAGTTGAGATGTCCGTAACGTGCATGCCACAGCCAAGCCACGTCGTCCGTCTTCGTGAGCAGACATACGGTAGCGATCAGATTCAGGGTAAGTGTATATAGCCTATTCCTGTACCGCGCCACCCGAGCCAGCAGTTTGCGTTCTCGGTCGAAGATGCTCAGTTGTCCATCCTCGATCATGATCTTGCACCCGTTCTCGTCCAATTTCCCAAGGGAGATGATGTTGCTGCAAAGACGAGGTATAAAATACACCCCGATGCTTCTCATTTTAGCACCGAAATATGACATCGCCTTTGCCGCAAATGTCAACTAGCGAGCTATCCCAGAACTTGATCGTCCCCTCTATCGATTCGTCGAGTGACGTGAACCTCGCTCTAGAATCGGTCATGTGGCTACTGGCTCCCCTGTTAAGGTACCATACGCCGTCGTCGGTGTCGACAGGGAACACCTTCTCATTGAGGTGAATTGTCTGCGGCGCGTCGCTCGCGTTGGCACACGATCGCAGCGTTAAGCCATCAACAATGCCGGCTCGTCGTCCTAAGCGCGCGTAGGGTTCGCCTTGTTATGGCGCTCGCGTCGCTTACGATGGCCCAGTAGCCATAGATGCTGCAATTATGAAACTTGCCCTTTTTGTCATGTGTGCCGTCGGATGTGTTGTCGCTGCCGTCGTGCGTGTTGCCACAGCCACTACTCTTTTCTTGCCGCGTCCGTGGCCACCGTCATTGGAGGAGACTTTGCCTTGTTCTTTCTGCTTCATGCGTGCGAGCCATTCTTCTTCGGAGAGAAGTAGCCGGCCACCCGTACTGCCAGAGTCGCCGTCGAGATCATACCGCTCCTCGATGGCTAGAAGCCGATCGGTAAGCTCTTCAATGGACAACGTCTTGAGATCCACAAGGGTCTCAATGGAGATTGCGACTTGCGTGTACTTAGGTAAAACAACACGGAGAAACTTTTTAACTACCTTCTCTTCTGACAACTCGTCGTCGAGTAGTTGGAGGTCGTTGACGATCCCCGTGAGCCACATCGCGATGTCCTTGACGGACTCGCCGTCCTTGAACTTGGTCGTCTCAAAGTCGGCGTGAAGTTTCTGCGCCTTGGCCTTGCGCACGCGTTCGATCCCCATCCGCATGATCTTTACATTATCCCATGCTTCCTTGGCAGTGTCTTTCATCGCCAGTGTTCACAGCATCTCCGGCGGTACGACTTGGAGTATGGCGGAAAGGGCCATCCTGTCGTCTCAGTACTCGGCGATCCCGGCCTCAATTGCTTGCCACAAGCCCTGCGCCTGCAGATTGACTCTCATCCTGAGAGCCCAATCCCCGTAGTTTGCTCGTGTCAGCATGAGGTACTTCACTTTACCCCCTCTCTCTTTTACTACCCGCTCCATGATGCGGCCGTCGCCGCTTCCTCCGCTGCCATCGTTGATCCTGGCGCACGATGGAGACTTGGAAGAAGATCTTGATTCAGCTATCGTCACAAGAACGGATCACTTGACTCGCTCTGATACCACTTGTTGTAGCCTTTGATGCTGAAACACGAAACAGAACACGAACAGAAGGAAGACAATGTTTTAGTGCTGTGTTTCTAATTTCTTTTGTAGCCTTGATGCTGAAACAGTTAAAACTAATCCTCCAAGTAATAATATGGCATGTTCCAAGTGATAGAAAATCAAAGAAAGCTCACACGAACTTCCGCATTTAACTGAAATTCTCGTGCACTATGCAATCTGGCTACATTAGTGGTCGTACGTTTGAGATTTGAAATCTCTCGCATCCATTTTTCTCGTGCAGTCTCCAACCCCAGAGTTGCATGAGATTTTTCAGTGAGATATCATGGGATGGTTCTCCGATATTTTGTCTACCCGGGGACATTGATACTACATTTGAGGAGCTAAGCCAAAGTTTGAATTTCCACATTCGCCTTGATTGTCTGACATCAATGGCCAAGAAAATTGACGGTGGCAGATACTAAATTAAATTACCTTATTTTCTTTTCTTTTTCTTTTTCTCATGGAAGATTTTGTTGTTTTCGATATTGATGCTTATTGCATTACTTCAATACAATAAATTTGAAACTGCATGGATGACATAACCTCACCATAATGATCATGATACAAAAGAAAAACATACGGTGAAGGACCCCCCTGACATTTGTCCTGCTTCACATATCTGCTGTGTATCCAGTCAGCCCAGAGGGACCCCCCGTTGATGAATCTCTATGCCAGCTTAAGCGCAGAGGCCTCCCTGATCTCTAGCAATGGCCTTAACCCCACTCCTCCCTCCTTCCTGGGTCTACAGAGCTGCTCTCAGGAGATCGCATGCATACCCCCCCTCCAAATGAAGTCAGCACAAATTCGCTCCACTTTCCTAACAGTGGCAATAGGAAGGAGGATGGATTGCAGCCAGAAATGAGCCACAGCCGAAATCACCGATCTGACCAGCTCGATGCGTCCTCCAAAGGACAATCCGGCGGCTTGCCAACCTTCCACTTTCCGCTGGATGTACTCCACCAGACTATGACAGTCCTGATCCCGCGCATAGTTGACTGTGAGAGGCACTCCTAAATATCGCACCGGAAGATCACTCCTCTCAATTTTCAGCACATCTGCCCGCTCATCCTTCTGGGGACAAAGGGAGCTGAAGTACATCCTGCTCTTTTCTCTGTTCATCTGAAGGCCCGAGAGAGAATTCAACTCTCCCATAATCTCTGCAATCTTCTGCATACCCTCCGTCGATGGCTGGATGAACACCAAGAGATCATCTGCATAGATAAGGTAGGTAACTAAGGGATCCACCCTCCTGAACAATGGGACCAGCCTCCCACGGTGCACTGCCAGGTCCATCAAACATGTGAAGTATTCCATGACAAGCGTGAACAGATAAGGGGACAGAGGATCACCTTGCCTAAGTCCACGGTTGCTCTGGAAGTACCCATAAGGGATGCCCTGGATGAGAACCGAGAAAGTGGAGGACGTGATACACTCCCGGATCAATGCAACCCAGTGGTCCGCCAAATCCATGTCGGTCATCAGATGACAGAGGAAGTCCCTATTGACCATGTCATACGCCTTCCTCAGGTCCAGTTTCACACATGCTTTCTTCCCTCCGGGTTTGCTAAAGTCCCTCACCATCTTATGAGCCAGGAGGCTGTGCTCAGCGATCGACCTCCCCTTGATGAACGCAGCCTGATTCGGAGATACCAAGTCCTGTATGATCCCCTCCATCCGCCGGCACATAAGGTGCGTAATTATCTTATAAAAATAATTACAGCACGCAATAGGTCTGAAATTCGCCAATACTGTCGCTCCCTCCTTCTTTGGCACCAATGTCAGAAAAGTGTGGTTCAGCTCTTTCAGTAGCTTCCCTTTGGTGAAGAATTCCTGCACCACCTCTAAGACCTGATACTTCAGAATGTTCCAGTGGCGTTTGTAGAACCCACTGCTAAAACTATTCGGTCCGGGAGCCTTGTTGGGATCCGCCAACTTGACAATTGATTCCACCTCCTCCAAAGTAACAGGGACAAGAAGAATGCTATTTCCATACGGAGTCACCAATCTCTTCGTAACAACCTCTGGGAACACAGACAGATAGTTAGTCTGGAAATATAACTCAGAGTAGTACCTGACAGCCTCGTCCTGGATCTCAGCCGGCTCCCCCACAAGGTTGCCATCCACATCAAGAAGCTGGGAGATGTGATTCATATGCTGTCTGGTCCGGATGACATCATAGAAAAAATTGGAACAACGGTCACCGTCCTTGAGCCAGGAATATTTGGCACGTTGAGCCGTGCTAATCTCCTTCTGCAGCCGCAAGATGTTGACTTCTCCGATCAGCTCCTTCTCTCTCGCCGTCAGGTCACCGTTAAGCATGTCAGTTTGCATGTCCTGCTGGATAGCCCGCAGCTCAACCTCCTTATCTTCTAAGGTAGACTTGGGCAACCCCTTCACCCAACTCCGTAGAGCCTTCTTCGTAACCTTGAGTCGACGCACTAAGCGGAACTGGGTCGTCCCCTCCTGACAGCTAGTAAACCCCTCTGAGACAGCCTCCAGATAGCCCTCCGAGAGATACCAACAATTGTTGTACCTGAATAGGCGGGACTTCCCAGGAGACCGAGTAGTGAAGCTGTCACGCCCCAGTTCCGAAATACGGGGACGTACACGGCCAGCTACACCGTATAAGGTACGAATACGCTATACGGTGATGACGGCTGTCCAGTCTGGTTGGGTATCCTAGCATGCAATCAATCTATGGCCTAAATCCGATCTCATATCCACAGGTAAATCACAATGAGACAATATCAAGAGAGATAATCATATGAAAAACAGGAAATACTCATATGAAAATCTGGAATCTACAGTACAGGATAATAATGTAGACAAGTATACCTTCCCACAGTTCCTAGCATGTCTGGAACTGAAGCACACCCTCCAAGTCAAGTCTGGAAGATCCACCGGGTCGGTCTCAGACAATCTGGGAACAATCCAGGGTTGGTCAGGCCAACCGAAACAAGTACCAGAAAGGAAGGCTCATGGACGGACGAAGAAAACCAGCAGGATAAAATATGACAAGAATAACATCTAAAAACAGTAAATAAGGGTAAGGGATCGTGCGGTACCAACGCACGATAACAATCCACAAGTATAGTGAAGCTAACACAATCACAGTCTCCCTAGCATCCACTAACACCTGCACTGCCAGCTGGAAATCAATATCAGCTGGCTAGCAGCAACAAGCCAAACAACACAGAAGGACAAGCGGCCACACCATGCCTACGGCTTGCTATTATTAGCTAACTAGGGTTATCACATGCCTAATTACTAACAAGATGCAATGAGACTTCAAAGTCCAGCTCCTGCTTGCTACTACCTGAATGGCCCCAGCAAAAAAAAAAGATAGATATAGCAGGCACACTGCAGTAAGATACATGTGCCCTAAAGAAGTGCCACACTCGACGGAGGGCTGGGAATGCGCTCATCTCGACGGATAGCAACAAATCCCTAGTATATATATATAGATACATAGGGCCGGGGTCAGACAAGCAACAGGTCACTGGGAAGTCCCCATGAACTACATGATTAATCTAGTTATTAGCCTAGTCAGTTTCATTATGGATCCCTGACCGTGGTACTCAGGGATCCATGTCCTAGACATGATGCAAGACAAGACTGGACTGGTGGCTTATACAAGCACAATCAAGAGAAATCAACCACGGTGTCAAGACGGGGTCATGCTGAGCAAGTCAGGACTGGCTGTCGTAACAGCAATCAAGAGTAAACATGCCATGTCGAGAGTACTAGTCAGGAGTGCGCCACCACGGGCCACTATCAAGAATCAAGAGTATACATGCCAGGTTTACTGTCAAGTCCAGAGTGCTAGTCAGGAGTGCACCTCTACGGGCCACTAATCAAGAATCAAGACAAGTCCAGGTCATCGTGTAATACCAGGAACAAGGTCAAACCTATCAGTCACAAGAAGTCACATGCCCAAATCGTGACATGGATAACAAGTCGGGTACAAGATCAAAATCTCCACTATAATAGTCTGCCAAGTACAAATGGGAACCTACAGCTCAAATCATCAAGTCGATCCATCCACCTTATCAAACTATCAGGAGTCTCCTATCTACGATGGAAATCAATATCATGTCAGGAAGGTCAATAACCAAATACCAAGCTAATCACTATAAGCAACGCTAGGCCCTCTGGCTCACAAGAATCCTCCAAGTCAATGATCACCAGCCACTAGAAAACGAGCCCCTCAACTACCAAGACATAGCAATCAAACCAGGTTCCCCAACTACCGGAATACACAAAGGTACCAGGTTTTGGGCGTTTGGGAAGTCGAGTAAAAATCATATAATAATACCCTCGATATTCTCCTCGTTCCACGAAATATTCGAATTCACCAAAATCCAAGAATCCACATAGATCCACCAAGTCAATATCCCGAGATCGTACTCTCCATAATACTCAATCCTCAGTCATATCCACAAGTCACAACTCCCAATACATAGGACAACTGTCAGCTCTATCTGACTAGACTAGGACAACCCCTAGGATGAAGGGTCAGGGGACAAGAGTCCGGTAATAAATATCGCCGGAAGTGGCAAGGATTACACGGACCGCTCTGGAGCAAATCCATAACCCTTAAACCAAACAAGGACCAGGGTTGCAGACCGTCTCCCGAGTGGAACCGCTCTCCTTACGCTATCCGACGGACAAGACAGATCAGGAGCTAGGCGACTGATCTAGTCTGGAGTCTACCTAGCAAGCAATGAGATCAGGTATACTATACCAAGGTGAACAGGCACGAGCCCAGTCCAGCAAACTAAAGGAATGGTTCTGCCTAGTCCTTCGAACCAAATTCCCGATCGAGAATTTTGGAAGAATCCGGCAGTCTCCTCTATATTCTGGACAGGAGCTCCCAGCGAGTTGGGGCTAAAATCCACTCGGCGCAACCCGCCGCGGAATCGCAGAATCGCAGACTGAGAATGCTAGGTCTCAGCTACCAGCAGCACTATGATGCGTACTGGAAACAAGTCGATAGCCGAGAACACTAAGTCTCGGCCTCCAGCAGCACTACGATGCGTACTGGAAATCAATCGAACCCGAGACCACTAATGTCTCGGCCTCCAGCAGCACTACGATGCGTACTGGGCGCCAAGCCAACATGCATAATAATAAAATAACCGCCTCGCAGGGCGCACCACAACACATGCCCATAAATCCCTAACCCAAGCACAATCATCGCCACAAGTAAAGTTAGCCAGAGCCGTTACCCGACCGCGAGTCGGACACGGGACATACAGGGACAATCCATACATGTGAGTCGTGCTCGTGTCCTCGGAGGTGTGGATGACCCATCCGAGTTGCCCGATACGGTCTACCCCGGTATCGAACCAAGCTATCCTAAGTTATCATCATGGCAGTTCTACTACTAGGCTACACTAATCATGGTTATAAAATTTACAATAAATTAAATACAATAAAACCCAGGAGAGAAGGCAAGAGCCGCCGATGAGCAAGGGATACTTGCCTAGAGGGCTCGGCTAGGTAAGCAAGTCTTCGGCAGTCGCGATCCAAGCTAGCACGTCAATCGAGATCCTCAGAACACACAACAAACAATCATTAGAATTAAATAATAAAATAATGACAAAAATCACGAAGAATGGCACTAGGCTATACCGTACGGGTCCCGCAAGCAGCGCAGGGATCTGGCACGGAAACCGAGGCACGCGGACCGATATGGGCACGCATATCGAGATGCGCACGTATATCGAGATGCGCACGAGAATCGAGATGACTCGAATATCGAGACGAACAGAAGACAACGTGCACGTAAATCGAGACGTACACGTAGGCCGAGGGATCGCGAATATCAAGATGGTGCACGAATCACGCAACACGCAAATCGAGACGTGCACGCGAATCGAGACGGCACAAAGACCAATGCGGCACGCAAATCGGAGCGAGCACGCAAATCGAGGCGGTGCGCAAATTAGCGCGTGCGCACAAATCGAAGCGATACTAAAACCGAGATGGCACAAAGGCTAAGACACGGGAATCGAGACAACGTGCAAACCGAGATAACACGGTGCCCGAGACAGCGCGGGGCTCGAAGCGTCCCGCGCGTGAATCGAGGGTGCACGAAAACTGGGACATCACACAAATCGAGGCACACATCCCGAGAAGCACGGGAAACGAGGGAACACGCAAGTCAAGCCTGCGCGCGGCCCGAGGAGAGCGCGACTCCCAAGGCTGCACACTGCTCGAGCAGCGCAGGGCCCAAGGGCGACCCGCCACTCGAGGCTGGCGCAGCCAGCGAGGCTCGACGGCGACGATGGTCGCCAGGAAAGGAAAAAAAAGGGGGAAGGCGGAGGAGCTCACCGGGGGTCGGTCGGGCTCCTGCGAAGGGGACAGCAGCGGCAAGAGCCGCGCCGGAGAAGAACAGAGAGGGGGAGGAGACGCAGAGGCGAGGGTGCTGCCGAGGTGGGGCGGCGGCCAGGCGGGTCGTGGCTCCCGGCGAAGGGAGGCAGCAGCGCCACGCTGAGCCAGGAAAGGGGAGGAGGAGAAGTCGGGGACGGCGATAATGGCGACGGCGGTGATGGCTGAAGTGGAGGGGGAGGAGGCCATGGTGGTGGCGGCTCCAGGAAGAGGGGACGGAGGAGATGGGAGCAGTGGTGGTCGTGGCGGCCGGCGGTGGCCGCGGCGAAGATGGTGGTGGTCGTAGGGGAGATGGTGAAGGTGGTGGTGCTCGTGGGTGAGGCGGCGGAGGCGGCCGGCCGAGAGGGAGACGGCGACGGCGACGATGATGGTGGGGGTGGTCGCCGGAGGCCATGGGAGAGGAGAGGGGAGCTTAGGAGAGAGGGCCAGAGAGATGGAGAGAGTGTGGGGAGAGGGTGAGGAAGAGAGAGAGTTGAGCGGGAGAGAGAGAGTGGTAGAAAAAGGGGGGGAGAGGCTGGTCTTCCAGCACAGGAAAGAGAGAGAGAGAGAGAGAGTTAAGAGAGAGGAAAAGTGATGGGATGGGTTAGGTAATGTGAGGGGTAGGGTTAGGTAATGGGAATATAAATTAATAATAACAATAATAATAATAATAATAATAATAATAATAATAATAAAATGGTAATAACAATAGTGGCAAGAATAATAATGTGAATAAAATTCACCCTCAAGAAAATATCAATAAAATTTTAACAATACCCAAATTTAAATTTTCCAAAAATACAAAATACAGTCAGATAACTATTTCAAAAATAGGGATTTGACATCCTACCCACCTTACAAAAATTTCGTCCTCGAAATTTCAAAATTATCAAAATAGGGTTTTCAAAACTAGTACATATATATATGCCATGAAAACTCTACCCACCTTACAGAAATCAAGTAATACAATAAGAAACGAACAAAATCTCAATATGAAAACATCAAGGAGAACAAGGTCTAGCTAAATAAATTAACTCGCAAGGTAAATCCAAAACATCGAAAGAATCTCGAAAATCAAAAATCTCGGATGCACGAAATAGCCCCATAGATCAAAACAAGTACAAAATATCGAAAACAATGTCCAAAAACGTAAAATCCCAACTGCATAAGAAAATAATAAATTCGCATAAAATTATAAAATACAGGATATCTGTCTCGAACCGATGACCGTAGTTCCTAATATCCGAAAAATGTGTGTCATGATCATTCCTTGCCGCGCCATCCGGAATGGCTGCAAAAGATTCACCAAAACACTGTAATCGAGCGGCTGCAACTTTCGTTACCACGCCGTCAAGGTATACTAGGGTCACCCGGTACTCTTGACAAATATCCAAAACAAATCAAATCCATAACCCAAATATCCAAATCACTAAGATCACAAAATCTCTAACAATGTAATGAGAGTCCTAGAAAACAATCAAAATCCAAAACCCAGGTGAATCGTAACACATATCCAAAAATATCTTCAACAATAACCACAAGATAGCTTTTCTAGAAAAATACTCCAAACCAAGAATCCACATCAAAATATAATGTATAGAAAGTATATCTATAATCAAAATAACATCTGAAATAGATAATCATGAGTGCGGAACTGTCCGGAATCAAGGAAGCCGAATCGATACAAGAATATCCCTCGGATACTCAACAAATGTTAAAATATCCAATCTCGGAGTCCAGATGAAATCTTCATTCCGCAGCAATCCAGCCAACGCTCGAAGAGGGCGATAATGAAACTAAGTCAACACGAAGTCAACGCACGAAATGGATAACAGAAAATCAAACAAGGCGAAACACCGGTAGAGAGTACAGAACCCAAGATAAATAATTATGTAACCCAAATAATGGAGATAAGATAACATCTCATCAAATAAGGTGATCGACATGACCAACTATAGGATCATATCTATCAAACAAGGATCAGAGATAGATAACACGAATAAGACATGGCCAAGCAAGATGGGTCCAAGTAGAGATGAGGATCAGTTCACAGGTTCAAGGGAGCGAAGGACAAGTGTAACAAGTGGGAATACCAAGGAATAGTGGAATGAGATCAATAATCATGTGATACCCAACAAAATCTCAAAACGAGACCTGCATGGGCCACCACTAAAACCATGTCACGCCTCAGTTCCGAAATACGGGGACGTACACGGCCAGCTACACCGTATAAGGTACGAATACGCTATACGGTGATGATGGCTGTCCAGTCTGGTTGGGTATCCTAGCATGCAATCAATCTATGGCCTAAATCCGATCTCATATCCACAGGTAAATCACAATGAGACAATATCAAGAGAGATAATCATATGAAAAACAGGAAATACTCATATGAAAATCTGGAATCTACAGTACAGGATAATAATGTAGACAAGTATACCTTCCCACAGTTCCTAGCATGTCTGAAACTGAAGCACACCCTCCAAGTCAAGTCTGGAAGATCCACCGGGTCGGTCTCAGACAATCTGGGAACAATCCAGGGTTGGTCAGGCCAACCGCAGCAAGTACCAGAAAGGAAGGCTTAAGGACGGGCGAAGAAAACCAGCAGGATAAAATATGACAAGAATAACATCTAAAAACAGTAAATAAGGATAAGGGATCGTGCGGTACCAACGCACGATAACAATCCACAAGTATAGTGAAGCTAACACAATCACAGTCTCCCTAGCATCCACTAACACCTGCACTGCCAGTTGGAAATCAATATCAGCTGGCTAGCAGCAACAAGCCAAACAACACAGAAGGACAAGCGGCCACACCATGCCTACGGCTTGCTATTATTAGCTAACTAGGGTTATCACATGCCTAATTACTAACAAGATGCAATGAGACTTCAAAGTCCAGCTCCTGCTTGCTACTACCTGAATGGCCCCAGCAAAAGAAAAAGATAGATATAGCAGGCACACTGCAGTAAGATACATGTGCCCTAAAGAAGTGCCACACTCGACGGAGGGCTGGGAATGCGCTCATCTCGACGGATAGCAACAAATCCCTAGTATATATATATATAGATACATAGGGCCGGGGTCAGACAAGCAACAGGTCACTGGGAAGTCCCCATAAACTACATGATTAATCTAGTTATTAGCCTAGTCAGTTTCATTATGGATCCCTGACCGTGGTACTCAGGGATCCATGTCCTAGACATGATGCAAGACAAGACTGGACTGGTGGCTTATATAAGCACAATCAAGAGAAATCAACCACGGTGTCAAGACGGGGTCATGCTGAGCAAGTCAGGACTGGCTGTCGCAACAGCAATCAAGAGTATACATGCCATGTCGAGAGTACTAGTCAGGAGTGCGCCACCACGGGCCACTATCAAGAATCAAGAGTATACATGCCGGGTTTACTGTCAAGTCCAGAGTGCTAGTCAGGAGTGCACCTCTACGGGCCACTAATCAAGAATCAAGACAAGTCCAGGTCATCGTGTAATACCAGGAACAAGGTCAAACCTATCAGTCACAAGAAGTCACATGCCCAAATCGTGACATGGATAACAAGTCGGGTACAAGATCAAAATCTCCACTATAATAGTCTGCCAAGTACACATGGGAACCTACAGCTCAAATCATCAAGTCGATCCATCCACCTTATCAAACTATCAGGAGTCTCCTATCTACGATGAAAATCAATATCATGTCAGGAAGGTCAATAACCAAATACCAAGCTAATCACTATAAGCAACGCTAGGCCCTCTGGCTCACAAGAATCCTCCAAGTCAATGATCACCAGCCACTAGAAAACGAGCCCCTCAACTACCAAGACATAGCAATCAAACCAGGTTCCCCAACTATTGGAATACACAAAGGTACCAGGTTTTGGGCATTTGGGAAGTCGAGTAAGAATTATATAATAATACCCTCGATATTCTCCTCGTTCCACGAAATATTCGAATTCACCAAAATCCAAGAATCCACATAGATCCACCAAGTCAATATCCCGAGATCGTACTCTCCATAATACTCAATCCTCAGTCATATCCACAACAAACAACTCCCAATACATAGGACAACTGTCAGCTCTATCTGACTAGACTAGGACAACCCCTAGGATGAAGGGTCAGGGGACAAGAGTCCGGTAATAAATATCGCCGGAAGTGGCAAGGATTACACGGACCGCTCTGGAGCAAATCCACAACCCTTAAACCAAACAAGGACCAGGGTTGCAGACCGTCTCCCGAGTGGAACCGCTCTCCTTACGCTATCCGACGGACAAGACAGATCAGGAGCTAGGCGACTGATCTAGTCTGGAGTCTACCTAGCAAGCAATGGGATTAGGTATACTATACCAAGGTGAACAGGCACGAGCCCAGTCCAGCAAACCAAAGGAATGGTTCTGCCCAGTCCTTCGAACCAAATTTCTGATCGGGAATTTTGGAAGAATCCGGCAGAGTCTCCTCTGTATTCTGGACAGGAGCTCCCAGCGAGTTGGGGCTAAAATCCACTCGGCGCAACCCGCCGCGGAATCGCAGAATCGCAGACTGAGAACGCTAGGTCTCAGCTACCAGCAGCACTATGATGCGTACTGGGAACAAGTCGATAGCCGAGAACACTAAGTCTCGGCCTCCAGCAGCACTACGATGCGTACTGGGTGCCAAGCCAACATGCATAATAATAAAATAACCGCCTCGCTGGACGCACCACAACACATGCCCATAAATCCCTAACCCAAGCACAATCACCGCCACAAGTAAAGTTAGCCAGAGCCGTTACCCGACCGCGAGTCGGACACGGGGCATACAGGGACAATCCATACATGTGAGTCGTGCTCGTGTCCTCGGAGGTGTGGATGACCCATCCGAGTTGTCCGATACGGTCTACCCCGGTATCGAACCAAGCTATCCTAAGTTATCATCATGGCAGTTCTACTACTAGGCTACACTAATCATGGTTATAAAATTTACAATAAATTAAATACAATAAAACCCAGGAGAGAAGGCAAGAGCCGTCGATGAGCAAGGGATACTTGCCTAGAGGGCTCGGCTAGGTAAGCAAGTCTTCGGCAGTCGCGATCCAAGCTAGCACGCCAATCGAGATCCTCAGAACACACAACAAACAATCATTAGAATTAAATAATAAAATAATGACAAAAATCACGAAGAATGGCACTAGGCTATACCGTACGGGTCCCACAAGCAGCGCAGGGATCTGGCACGAAAATCGAGGCACGTGGACCGATATGGGCACGCAAATTGAGACACGCACGTATATCGAGACGCACACGAGAATCGAGATGACTCGAATATCGAGACGAACAGGAGACAACGTGCACGTAAATCGAGACGTACACGTAGGCCGAGGGATCGCGAATATCAAGATGGTGTACGAATCACGCAACACGCAAATCGAGATGTGCACGCGAATCGAGACGACACAAAGACCAATGCGGCACGCAAATCGGAGCGAGCACGCAAATCGAGGCGGTGCGCAAATTAGCGCGCGCGCACAAATCGAAGCGATACTAAAACTGAGATGGCACAAAGGCCGAGACGGGAATCGAGACAACGTGCAAACCGAGATAACACGGTGCCCGAGACAGCGCGGGGCTTGAAGCGTCCCGCTGCCTAAGGCAGCGCGTGAATCGAGGGTGCACGAAAACTGGGACAGCACACAAATCGAGGCACACATCCCGAGAAGCACGGGAAACGAAGGAACACGCAAGTCAAGCGTGCGCGCGGCCCGAGGAGTGCGCGACTCCCAAGGCTGCACACTGCTCGAGCAGCGCAGGGCCCAAGGGCGACCCGCCACTCGAGGCTGGCGCAGCCAGCGAGGCTCGACGGCGACGATGGTCGCCAGGAAAGAAAAAAAAAGGGGGAAGGCGGAGGAGCTCACCGGGGGTCGGTCGGGCTCCTGCGAAGGGGACAGCAGCGGCAAGAGCCGCGCCGAAGAAGAACAGAGAGAGGGAGGAGACGCGGAGGCGAGGGTGCTGCCGAGGTGGGGCGGCGGCCAGGCGGGTCGTGGCTCCCGGCGAAGGGAGGCAGCAGCGCCACGCTGAGCCAGGAAAGGGGAGGAGGAGAAGTCGGGGACGGCGATAATGGCGACGGCGGTGATGGCTGAAGTGGAGGGGGAGGAGGCCATGGTGGTGGCGGCTCCAGGAAGAGGGGACGGAGGAGATAGGAGCAGTGGTGGTCGTGGCGGCCGGCGGTGGCTGCGGCGAAGATGGTGGTGGTCGTAGGGTCTCGTGGGTGAGGGCGGCAGAGGAGGCCGGCCGAGAGGGAGACGGCGACGGCGACGATGATGGTGGGGGTGGTCGCCGGAGGCCATGGGAGAGGAGAGGGGAGCTTAGGAGAGAGGGCCAGAGAGATGGAGAGAGTGTGGGGAGAGGGTGTGGAAGAGTTGAGCGGGAGAGAGAGAGTGGTAGAAAAAGGGGGGGAGAGGCTGGTCTTCCAGCACAGGAAAGAGAGAGAGCGAGAGTTAAGAGAGAGGGAAAGTGATGGGATGGGTTAGGTAATGTGAGGGGTAGGGTTAGGTAATGGGAATATAAATTAATAATAATAATAATAATGATAATAATAATAATAATAATAATAATAATAATAAAATGGTAATAACAATAGTGGCAAGAATAATAATGTGAATAAAATTCACCCTCAAGAAAATATCAATAAAATTTTAACAATACCCAAATTTAAATTTTCCAAAAATACAAAATACAGTCAGATAACTATTTCAAAAATAGGGATTTGACAGAAGCCTACCCTGATGGGGGAATGATCGCTCGCCCCAGCGGCCAGGCCCTCAGCCGAAGAATTGAGGAAATGCCGGAACCATTCTCCATTGTCCAGGGCTCTATCAAGCTGGCATGCAACCCTGTTCCGGATCGCCCTTTTATGCCAAGTCCAAATGAAGCCTGAGCGCGACAATCCCTGGAGGCCCGCCTGGAGGAGACATCTCTGGAAATCATATAGTATAGAGTCTGGAATTGGACGGCCTCCCACCTTCTCCCCTCGATGCAGAAGGACATTGAAGTCCCCGATCAGCAGAAGCGGAAGCGACGATGAATCAGCAGCGACGGCAACTCTGGAGATGTCGCTCCACAGGGACTCCCGTCTCCTCCTGTCGTTGTGGCCGTAAACCGTCCCCAGCAAGAGCCGAAAACCACCCTTGTTCGAGAAGGAGATGGCGATCAACTGCTCCGTCATCAAGATCAAATTCCCTTTCCAGCTCTTCGAGTTCCATCTGACCCAAATCCTGGCCATGTCACAGAGAGCCAGGTTGTGTAGTTGGGCCAAATGAGGTGGGGTCCGCCGAGCAAGGGTCTTTTCACCTTTGATCTTCGATTCTAACAGTACAGAGATGTCACACTTCTCTCTGTGAAGAATCCCACAAATATCTCTCCACCTCCCTAGCGAACACGCCCTCCCCTCACATTCCAGGCGATATAGCCATTAATTAATGAGAGGATGAATCCCCTGGAAAACACCCGGATTGGCACATGGGGAATGTACCGCATCCGACGCTAATAGATCTTCCTCCATCCCAGTCGGAATGGCCTGCTGGGGAACGACCTGAGAGAGCACCATCGCCCATGCAGGGTTGTCAACACACACCGCGTCCTCCCTGGTAGAAGGATGCCCCCCTCCCTGGAGGGACCGTCACTCAGCGGACCAACAACACGTCGCTTCCTACAGTAAACATGCCCCTCAGTCGATCCGCCACCCCCTCGCTCCCCGCCGCTACCATGCCTCTGGTAATCATACCCCCCTGCCCCCGGCCGGAGATCAAAGTCCCACTCGTGGGAGCTAGCTGGGTAGAGACAATGAGGCTCATTCCGCCATCACTCACTGGAGGTGTAGTCCCTCCCGCCAAGACCTCTCCACTGTCATCTCTGGAATCCATGTCACAGGGTGAAACTGGAATCTCACTAATATATATATATATATATATATATATATATATATATATATGGAAATTGCTGAGAAATCTAATTTCGGGGTTGGGTTGTATGAAAAACCCACCCGCAGGATGGGATTTATGAAATGCCCAGAATTATATAATTTCACGTCAAATATTCAAAGATTCCCTTTAGATGCTCTTTATTTACAAAATTAATACCATAACTACCCCTCCGCACAAACTTAGATCTGGATTGCGATTCTCTTCTTCTTCTTCACGAGAGATCTGAACTCCATTGCTCTCATCTTCAGCAGAGATCGCAAAGATCGTTCGTAGTTCACCATGTTTTTTTTTCAGTCGAACTTCGATCATCGCTCATCTTCTTCTTCTTCTTCTTCTTCTTCTTCTTCTTCTTCTTCTTCTCCGACAATTAGGTCAATTATGGAAAGTAGATCTTCTTCTTTTCCATAAGAGTTAGCATCGTTTTGAAAGAAGAACGAAAACTCTTGAATCTTTATTCAAGTCAAATTTCTTTCCACAAAACAAAAAAACAAAAAAATTAGGTTTCTGTCAACTGTTCTCCGTCGATATCACACGAAGAATAGTCATTCTCCTGCATTTTTAACAAGGAGAATGTCATTCTCCGTGTTGAATGGCATTCTCCGTGTTTCTAACACGGAGAATGGCCATTCTCCGTGTTTCTAACACGGAGAATGGCCATTCTCCTGTGTTTTAACATTTGAATGACCATTCTCCGTGTTATTTAGCACGGAGAATGGCCATTCTCCGTGTAATTTAGAAACGGAGAATACCATTCTCCGTACTAAATTACACGGAGAATGGTCATTCTCCTACGTTTTAACACTGGGAATAACCATTCTCCGTGTAAATTAACACGGAGAATGTCATTCTCCGTTTTAATTATGACGGAGAATGTCATTCTCCGTTTTAATTTACACGGAGAATGGCATTCTCCGTGTTTCTAACACGGAGAATGGCCATTCTCCGTGTAATTTAGAAACGGAGAATGCCATTCTCCGTACTAAATTACACGGAGAATGGTCATTCTCCTACGTTTTAACACTGGGAATAACCATTCTCCGTGTAAATTAATACAGAGAATGTCATTCTCCGTTTTATTTAACACGGAGAATGGCATTCTCCGTGTTTTTAACACGGAGAAAGGCCATTCTCCTGCGTTTTAACACTGTAATGACCATTCTCCGTGCTAAATTACACGGAGAATGGCCATTCTCCTGCGTTTTAACACTGTAATGACCATTCTCCGTGCTAAATTACACGGAGAATGACCATTCTCCGTATAAATTAAGACGGAGAATGGCCATTCTCCGTTTTATTTAACACGGAGAATGTCATTCTCCGTGTTAATTTACACGGAGAATGGCATTATCCGTGTTTCTAACACAGAGAATGACTATTCTCCGTGTAAATTAAGACGGAGAATGACATTCTCCGTGTTACTACACGGAGAATGGCCACCCTCATGCAAAATTAACATTTTTCGTGTTCTAACACGGAGAATGACAATTCTCCTGCATTTTATGGTCAGTTGAAACTTTGAAGGGCCATAACTTTTGATTGGGAGGTTGAAACGAGGCCCGGTTTGTCCCAAAATGAGCGTATCTTCGAGGAGCCTGAAAGTAACCGCTTCTCCGTTAGACGGCTTTCCGAAATTTTAGAATCGCAAAAAAAATGATGTTTGGACGTCCGTTTTAGCACTTTTGCCGTTTGTCTCGGTCTTTCCGAAATTTTTCGACTAATTTTTGAAGATTTTTGGGGAGAAAATCTAGATTCGAAAGTGAGCAACGTATGGAAGAAGATGAAGTATCGAAACGTTTTTTTTTAAGAGTAGTTTCGTGGGTGTTTTCAATAAATTAGAAGGAAGGGCAAAAAGGTCATTCGGAACCCTCTTTATATATTTTTTGCTAATTCTGGACACGCGATGAAATGTTACTGTGCGGTGGGGTTTTCATAAAACTTTTTCATTTTTTTGACATTTCATAAATTTTCCCTATATATATATTCCCCATTAATTAATGTTGTATGGATTCAAACTGCTATATGCAAGTTTCTTCCCCACACCATTACTTACAAGGATTATTGCAAACATCTTAAATATGGATATGGATTTGAACTGCTGCTTTTATGTATTATTCTTCCAAGCAAGGGAGAACAAGGCGTTAGAGGAGCAAACATATATTCCAATATCTCATTTTAATATTTAGAATACTTGACCAAATATCAATTAATTTGCTATAAAGTAATTGGAGTCCTTATGTACCCTCATAGATGTTAGACTTATGACCAGCATCATCATAGGGGCCGGCAATAGGGCATAAAAAAAAAACTTCATAAAGAGTTGACAGTTTTACTTATCTTGAATAATGTTTTATGTCTAAGTGACGGTTTGTTACGGCATTTTAGGCCATAACCTTGTCAAAGATTATAATTTGTTAGTCTACATCCAACTCGTATCTCCAGCCTATCCAGAGCCAGACAACAAGATTAGTGTGCTTTATTTCGCTTAATTATGCTTCTATATGATACGTGTCCTTTTTATTTTGTTTTCCCATAGTTTCAACTGCATCAAATACATATATTTTATTCTTACACTTAACTGGCTCAGATCCGTCTTGTTTGTGTTAATGAGAAAATAATGGAACTTAAAAAAGTAATTTAAGCAAAAACATATTTTGCACCATAGATTGTTTCGATGGATATTCTCTCGTGTTGTGTGGGATTCTTTGCAGTGAACGGTATTGTTTTGGCCTCCTTCTAGGCGGGTTTTTTCCCTTCTTTTTCCTTCATGTTTCTCCCTGGTTGCATGTGTTTCTATTGTGCCTTCTGTTAGACGCTGGTCTAAAATGTTGGCATTAATCATATAGAGTACTTTTCGGTTTAGCTCTAGTTTCTGGACTTTGCATCAATCTGCAGAGTTGTCTCCTCTATTAATTTCGTACAAGAGAGGACCCAAATTCTTCCTGTTACATTCTTTTGTCAATGATTTTCTTGGTGAAAAGATTTTTTGCACCAACTAGTTGTGTATTGATATTTGCTATGGACGATATATTTTGACATGTGCATTTTATGGACTGTGTGTGTGTGTGAAAATGGCAATGACAACAATGAAAGAGGTCACGAAGGCACAATTTGCATTTTGCTATGGAGGCAGAGCCGAAGCGACGATGTATTGTAGAATGAAGAAACTCTGCAGTGACTTCTGCCGCATATTAAATCCTTTTTAAAAGGTCTCGACGAGGATATCGATCCCAAAGGATGGGAGCTTCGATTTGAATCAGCAGGCACACCACTTGCAGTGTAATCTATGACCTTCAATACTTTCAAACTCTGGGATTTCGGATAAAGGTTCTTGTTTCTTGCAAGAACCGCTTGAATGCTTCAATTTTAGTCATGCCCAGTGGAATAAAGTTGTTGAATCTATTTTAAAGCTCTTGAATCCTAGATTTATTCTTTTGTTTTGCATTTCTTTTAAGAAACTTACTCTAAACCTCTTTTGTTGTTAATTTACTGCAAACAACAGTTGGTGAAGTTCAGTAATAAGAATTTGTTCACCATCCTGCTAGATGGACTCCCGTGCGTGATCGCACTATTGCAATCTCTACGTGCTACATTCATCCCCAAATATCGTTTGGGCTTAATGTGGGTATTCTTTTGATATTATGTCTCATGGATCAACTAATCTATGGATTTCACGTATCCAAAGACCGATGTTGCCTACTCTCTGGATCGGCTAAAGATGTTTTCTTGTTGTTTGCACTCGGTAGCGATGTGGTCTGCTGTCTTTGTTGATCAAAGAATTTTGATCGGCTAATTAATGGAAGATAACACATAATAGGTGAATTTGTCCAGCCACCAACATGATTCACACAGAGAGAGGCAGAAAAGATACTACTCTAGATTCATGTAATGGTAAAATACAGCTGCGAGAAGAACAGAAGAAGTGGCAACAATAAATATTTCCGATACAGTACAAATTAGCACACACCCCATGAAAGGGAAGGGAGGTCCTGCTATCTACGTTCAATTCCATTCCATGCCCACAGGAGGAGGAAGGAGAAAGGAACGTTACCGATAACTACTCACACTTTGGGATTGCTCCTGAAGGACCCCAGAGCCTTGGCTGCCCCTGCCCTCAGCACGATCTGGTGGTACGCTGCCGCAATTGCTGCACCGATGAACGGTCCGACCCAGAAGATCCACTGCCACCACAACAGAAAAAGTTACCGGTGCCGAAAGATTCCAAAAGTAAACCCGAAATCTTTAACGATTAGGATTGACAAGAAACCCAAAACCCCGTATGCCTGATCTATGCATACAACAAATATCAGGTTTATCACGTATATTTGATTGAAAGGTTTGAACGATCCAACCAAGCACAACAATGTATCTTTAATATTGTCGATATGTAATATAAAATCTATAATTCGAAAAAGTTTATAGGTTTCGGGTTTGGATCGTACATAAATTCAAACTTACACAGTATATAGACTCGTGACTATATATATATTGGGAGTTTAGGTGGGTGGGGGCATTAAAGTGAAGGATCACGAGGTGATGTGTGTACATGATTGTGAGTGTTGAGGTGACCCGTCTCTCGCTCAAACCATGTGGAGCGATAGTAGTAGTTATGAGGAAGCGTGCTTGGAGTAGGCAGCACCACATGGTGATGGTGGCATGGGCCAACTAGCGGACAAGCAACAAATGGCTTGGTGTTCCTTTGGCTTTGGCTTGCTTGTTTCCTACTCTTCTCAATTAGCTATAGCCTAGATTTGGAAACAATTGGGAGGTTTGTCTTGGTGGTGCTCTCATTTTCTAAGGTCATGTGAAAATATTAAAAAAAAAAACTTTTTTTAAACCATTTTTAAAAAAAAAATAACCTTTTTTTAATATTATAAAGATCATGATACTACCGTTTATAAAAAAAAAAATAACGAGTCCTAAATCTAAAAATAGAAATTTTACATTAGTAATATATAAGAAAGAAAATTTTTGGGACTTTTTGATTTTTCGACCATGTATAATCGCATGACTTACACACGCTCATAACCAGATCCACGGAAGTGCCATAAGATCCAAAGTAATTTGGGTTTATACCGCGACTACAAACACCAAAGTTACTTATTAAGACTTAACCATAGATAGATAAATAGGCATTGTGAGATAAATATGTAATCCTTAATTCTCATACTAAGATTTTAAAATTTTGGTGATATTCTGAGCAATCCAAATTTGAATTTACTCGGATGTACATTTTAAACAGAATAAATTCTCTCTCCAGATATAGACATGAAGGATTGCGTGAGGATAAATATATCTCCGTGGGTGTTAAAAGTTATATATTTATTATGAGATGCATGAACTAGAAGAGAGTAGTAGACATACTTGATCATCCCAAGCTTTGTCCTTATTGTAGATGACGGCAGCACCAAAGCTCCTAGCAGGATTGATGCCTGTGCCAGTGATGGGGATTGTGGCAAGATGGACCATGAACACAGCAAATCCGATGGGAAGGGGAGCCAAAACCTTCAAAAAAAAAAAATCAAGAAATGGTCAATTATGAGAACATAGCATCAGCACATAAATAGTAGTACATGATGACAGTGCTAGAATTTGACAAATTGATGCAAAAGCCACTTAAATGCAACTCAAGTCATTCTTTGCTTGTATGTGACTATGAAGTGACACCCGATCGATGGAAGAAAAACAAAGGAATATTGTTCGTTACTGTTGTTATATAGTGATGTTATCGACATAATAAGACCTAACATAATGGCACTTGCTCCCAATGGAAGCAAGCATGTCATCATACAGCTATCATAATAGAAACCCCTGCTTTGGCTCTTGGGTGCATTCATCAGCTATCATTAAAAAAAAAAAAAAAAAAAGGTGTAAAGAAAAATAATTTTCAATGAAAAAGAAAATTAGAAGAAAAGTTGTTCCCTATACCCACCCAAGAATTCACCTTCCCAAAGAATTCACTTTCCTCCTAATTTTTCCGGCCTTTCCAAACACCGAAAATAAAAAAATATAAAAATTATAATTTTCCATAAGAGAGAACAAAGAATTTCTTTTCTTTTGTTTCGGTGAACCAAACGAGATCTTACAAAGGATATGCTTTATATTTTAAGATTTAGAGAATAAATCCTAGAAAAATTTCAAAGGTTTTAAAAAGTCATGGCGGGCGATCCCCTCAAAGCCACAATGTTTACGCATCAATATTAAAAAAAAAAAAATTATCGATTATACATATATACATATACATACATCTCTAACATGTATGCATGAGTTTGATATTTAAATTTATTTCCAAAATTTTGTGATGGTCTTACCAAAGATGATGACTTGTATAATTCTCTCACTCTCCCAACCTCGGTCCCAAAAGGTGGTCACTTAGACAATTCAGCTCGTAGGTTCCCACTGGTCCGTCGGTACTGCTCCAGTCCCATCATTTATTAAATAGAAGAAATAATAATATAAATTCTAACTCGAACACAAGCAGATTGGATAGATACCTCCTACCTCAGACACTTGAGCTAGAGGTGATTCACAAGAGCTAGTGTTATTAAACATTCTGTTTATGCTACTTTTTAAAGAATAGAAAAAGTCGTAGACCAAATATGTTGTAGTTAGTTTCATCTAACTATTTGATAAGATTGTGCAAATCAATTAGGGATATGTCCAGGACAGACCCAGCGGTAAGTTCGACAAGACAGAATGGCCTGGACAACCCACTTCATAGGACAACCTTCCAGGCCATTTATTTTTTCTTAAAATCGTCTTGATATAAGATTGTGCAAATCAATTAGCTAGGGATATGTCCAGGACAGACCCAGGGGTAAGTCCGACAAGACAGAATGGCTTGGACAACCCACTTCATAGGACAACCTTCCAGGCCATTTATTTATCTTAAAATCGTCTCTGCCCGAACTTAACCTTAACCTATATTTACATCAATAAGAGTCGAGGGACGACCAAAATTAACTCCGGTTAGGACAACCCAACTCTCCGAGTCGGCTCTGGATATGCCCATCCCTTGAGATATGATTGTTATCTTCTGTAACCAATCTGTTATGATCTTGTAACCAATACATACTTGCATATAAGTTAACAACAACACACGTTTGAGGGTTACTTGCTCTATATATACACATACACACGATTATCATCTCTTCTTATACACGGTTCCCGAAGAACATACAACAATATATACCTAGGTATATATACCACGGTTTAAACTACAACAGTATATATCGAGGTATATACCGCCATTTAAACTACAACAATATACACCTTAGGTGCTTTGTTCACAAAATAATTAGTGCTAATTAGCGTTTAGACCACGAATTGTATACGAGCTTCGAGTTTGAAGCCCTGATATGTTCAATTGAAGAATTTGGACCTTGGATATTTATTTTTATTTTCTTTTTCCTACTATACCCTCACTAATCTATATAGGAAAATTTCATTATCAAGAGGGGAAATAGAAATTAAAAAAAATAGAAATTTAAAGTCTAAACGTTTTAATTGCACATGTCAGTACTTAAACTCTAAATGATCTAAATAATAATTAGCTCATATGATTACGAGTAGCATGTATGATTGTGAGCTAGGGTGGCAATATCCCCCCGAACCCGACGGGGACCCGACTTTTTTACCCGATGGGGACGGGTTTGGGGATTTAAAAACGGGGATGGGGACGGGGATGGAGATTAAAAAAATCTCCGATCGGATTCGGGGACGGGTATGGGTATAGTACTCCCCGCCCCGATAAATCCCCGACCCTGATTACTTATATCCATATCCATATGTGCAACCCTTTGGAAATGATATGTTCTCTTTATCAAACTAGTAATATATATATTTATTTTATGAAAACCATTATTAACATGCCATGTAGTTTTTTTGAATAAAAATAATTTTTTAAACTTATATAATGTACATGAAAATTTGTTAATCGAACGAGAGACGGAGATGAAAAAATTCGGCCCCAAAAGTGCTAACGGGGCGGGGACGGGGACGGGGAATGCATTGTTTAACGGGGATGGGGATGGAGGTAAAAAATAAAACCCGACGGGGAATGGGGACGGGGATGGGGATTCAAACACTACTCGGGGATGGGGATGGGGGATATGGTCCCCGACCCCTACCCGCCCCATTGCCATCCCTAATTGTGAGACTGACTGACTGACAATGCAGCTAGGCTAGGCTAAGCTAGGCTAGAAAAGGAAGGAAAGGAGTGGGAGTGGAGGTGCTTACAGGGATGTGGGAGTCGCGGGCATTGCGCTTGGGGTCGGTGGCGGAGAAGACGGTGTAGACGAGGACGAAGGTGCCGATGATCTCGGCAGCGAGGCCGGTCCCCTTGGAGTACCCCTCCGCGAGCTCGTTGGCCCCGCCCCCGTACCGGACGTAGAACGCGCTCTGGAACGCCCTCACGAGGCCCACGCCGCAGACGGCGCCGAGGCACTGCGCAACCATGTACAGGACCGCGCGGACCAGGGACACCTTCCTCGCCAGGAACAGCCCGAACGTCACAGCAGGGTTTATGTGACCACCTGCAACCCAAAATTCATTCATTCATTGTTCCGCTATCAATTACCACGCACGCATAACTCCAACGAAGGGATCAAGAGCTAAATATTAGTAAATTAATTGTCCTTTTATTTTTTCCTTCCTTTCCAATATTCTCTCCCAAGAACAAATACAAAAACTCCATTTGCCTACCAACCAGTACAGAAATTAACTACCCACAAAGTCGGTAGTCGTTGTTTGCTCCTCACAAGTCTAAAAGTCTTAACTTTTACTTTTGTATGTGGAAGCAGCGACAGAACTATTTGTATGTGGAAGCAGTGACAGAACTAGTATCTAAAGTTAGAAAAGGTTGAACTTTAGATATAAGTTGAACATGGGAATACTTGCATCACATCATCTAAAGTACTAAATTTTTTTGAATTTTTTTTTTTACTTAATTGTTGCATACTTCAAATCATAAATTATAACAAAAAAATATTAATTTTTTCAAAATTTTAGGTGTATATATATATATATATATATATATATATATATATATATATATATATATAACATTCTGCAATTGTACTATTTTTTTTTTTTAATTTTCTATATGATATGATAAAATTTGGAGTTTAATATTAGAGAATCACGACTACCGTTGAGAGTTCAAATGTTCACGCTTTTCGCAATTTACGTTAACTATTCCAACATACTTACTAAAAAAATTATTCTTATTTTGAAAGTAATTATTAGACGGACTACTTTTATGTTTTATATTCTCTATAAAAAAAGGGTCCGACTATTGACACCCCACCCATTTCTAAGGACACCCCATTAAAAAAAAAAAAAAAAATTCCTTATTCCTATTCTACCCTCCCCTACTAAGCACACACCATCCCTCCCTCTTCCTCCTCCTCCTCCTCCTCCTCCTCCTCCCCCCTGGCTCCTCCGACCCCCCCTCCTCCTCCTCCGAATCCCCCCATCCTCCTCCTCCTCCTCACCCCCCTCCTCCTCCTCCTCCTCCTCCCCGACTCCTCCTCCGACCCCCCCCTCCCCCGGACCCACCTCCTCCTCCTCCGACCCCCTCTCATCCCGACCCGCCTCCTCCTCCTCCTCCCCCTCTCCGATTCCCGACGACCGCGACCGAAACAAAAAATTGAAAAAAAATTTGGGCGCAGTAGGTTCGACCTGTACTGGTCGAACGGACAAGGTCTGTTCGACCTATATTGGTCGAACATGTCAAGACATGTTCGACCAATACTTGTCGAACAGACCTTGTCTGTTCGACCAGTATTTGTCGAGCACATCGCGATTTTTTTTGGGGTGTACTAAGAAAACGTTTGGGGGTGTATTGGTCTTTTAACATGTTTTTTAATTTTTTTGGGGTGTCCTTAGAAATGGGTGGGGTGCCAATAGTCGGACCCATAAAAAAAAGTTATAACACTAGCTTACTCTTACTTTAAAAACAAAATATAAAGCAAATTGGCGTTTCGTATTAATTGTTTTTAAAATAAAGGTAGTTCTTCTAATATCCATGAAATATAGTTTAAATTAATTTATTTATTTCGTTCCAAATAATGTCATGTTTATGTGAATCCCCGCCACAGCTCTCTAGAGTTTGTTGTTTTTTAGTAAGTATAATATTTACTACTCGAAAACTTTCTTGAAAAGTCTGTGAGTGAGTATATAATTATTTAACGAACGAATGAATTTACCGGAGATGCCGGCGGTGCAGTAGACGAGGATGAAGATCATCCCGCCGAACGCCCACGCGATGCCGAGGATCCCGACGCCGCTGCAGGCGGCGTCGGCGTTGGCCGGCAGCGTGGCGTCGGACTGGTGCTTGTAGCCGATGACGGTGGCGACGGTGATGTAGAGGAAGAGCAGGGTGGCTATGAACTCGGCGATGATGGCGCGGTAGAAGGACCACTTGCTCAGCTCCACCATGCCGAACAGCGGCGCCGGCGGGGGGTCGGTGTAGTCCTTCGCGGTGAACTCTCCTCCCTCCACCGCTCCTTCTTCCACTTCCTTGCCCATCTTCCTAGCTTGCTTGCTTACTTACTTACTAACGGAGACGGAATGACAAGAAGAGCAGCTTCTCTTTCTTTCTTTCTTTTTTTCTTTCTGTTCTTTTACTTTCTTGTGTGGATATGAAGAGGAAGTGTGTGTTGTGATGGGGTATTTATGGAGGGAGAGTTTTTTTTTCTTTTTCTTTTTACGAAATAGAAACCCCAATAATTTATTGGTGGAGCCCACCATACCAATCCCACATCCACTCACTACCCTGTATCAGGCTGGCAAGGGTGAATGAATGAATGAATGGTAGAAGGTAAATGGTAAAAGATAAAAGGTAAAAGGTAAAAAGCATTCACATAGGGTAGATTGGGGCTTGTGGCACGCATGGAACCGTTCTTAGCCAACAAGGGTTTGGGGCCAAGTAAGTAAAGTTTTTGTTGTATTGTGATACGGTGGTCACAAGTGTATTTGTCTCGTTCTGGAACGCTATTGGTACATGAGAACCTGGCTCTTGATTCGGACTCGATCGAATCCGATATCTTGATTTGGACAGGTAGGATCGGGTCTTGCACAAGTTCCATCTTAAAAGAAAAGATAGTATCCAGATCATACACATATATACTATCCGATTCGAAAATAGACCTCTTCGAAACATAAATACTACGAGGAAGGAAGAGGCCCCTTGCAAGCAGATCGAGCCTTATCATTAGTGCCAATGATCTTGTGCATGATCATCGTGACTCAATGCTACACAATATGAAAGGAGAACTTGTGCATACTAGTTACGTTAATATATATATATTTATATATTTTTCTCTCTTTGTGATGAGTTTGCAACTGAAATCCATACAAAACAACATTTCAACGACATATTAGTGATGAAAAATTATAATTGACGAACCAATCGCTAAAGGGATAAAAACATATTAGAAATGAAAGATGTCACTAAATCCATCGCCAGTCTGTCGTCAATACATCACAAGTTCATTGCTATATGGATACAATTTTGACTACAAAGTTTACGAAATAAAAAGTCGCTATTACGTCGACTGATCGTCGTTGCCACTTTTGTTGTTCGATCGTCGTTTATTCCATCGCTGCACTTTCGTCGCGAGTCTGTCACAATTTTGTCACTGAGTCGTCGAGCCAACAATGTATTAGAGATAGATTACTACTAGCAACATAGCGTATACCAAAGGATTATGTATGTCGGTAAGTCGTTGCTATTTTGGCATAGTGACGGATTTGTATGTTACTATTTTGGCATAGTGACGGATTTGTCCGTCGCTATTTTGGCATAGTGATGTATTTTACCGTTATTTTCTCATAGCTCTTTGTAGTGTTCCTCCCTCTATGTATGGTCCTATATGAAGTAAATTTAGGTTTTGTTGTGTTATTGGGGTATTATGGTGCAGTTTACTATGGTACAACTAAGCCTTAATTATGTACATATTTGAGAAAATAACTACTTGTGAAAACCTAAATATATACTTCAAGCTCAGTTATACCATCATTCCTATGTTTAGGCTCTGTTATGCTTGAAATTGAACCTAACTTTACAAACATGACACTTCTACCACAATAAAACCTTCTTCTTTTTTTCTTCTGCTCCACAATAAAACCTAAGAATACAATATTTTGGTTATTCTGCAGAAAAATTAGCAACAAAGAGGGATGGCAGACATATAGTACTTGTTTCAGGCTAGTTTAACTCAGTTCTCTACATAATTTTCTTACTTTCCCAACTAAATTAATTTTAATTTGTAGGTAATGTACATAGTAGTATGTATTATCATTCATATCCATACTCATCCAAATTTATTCCAATATACCAATACCGACATTGGTTCGAGTATTGTTTGGTGTCCTTGTCTACGTATGACTGTATGAGAGACATAGAAAGTTGAGTGATTCCTCCCTACTTTTTTGGATTTTTCTGGTCAAGTCCAATACAGTAACATATGTCCCATCAGATTTGGCTTCTCTGATGTGTGGAAAATTTTGTTTTCACCTAATTTACACATTGCACTACAAAGAACCGTAATAGATTCTATTAGGGCATGTTTGGTAAATAGATTTGGATTTTGGATTTGGATTTGAAAATCCAAAATTCAAATCCAAATCCAAATCATACATTTCAAAATCCAAATCCAACTTCAACCAAACATAGGATTTGGATTTATGATTAATAACTAAATTATAGTCATGATCAATAATTAAGCTATTAATTAATTATGATTAATTATAGTTATTATTAATTATAAAATTAATCATTAACGATTAATAATTAATAATTAACGATTAGTTATTATTAATTATAAAATTAATAATTAACAATTAGTTAATTTTTTAAAAAATAACGATTAATAATTATAAATTATAATTAACGATTAATAATTAATAATTAACGATTAATAATTTTTAATTAATGATTAATAATTATAAATTATAGTTAATGATTAGTAATTATAAAATTAATAATTAACGATTAGTTAATTTTTAAATAATTAACGATTTAATAATTAATAATTATAATTAATGATTAATAACTAACGATTAATAATTATAAATTATAATTAACGATTAGTAATTAATAATTTTTAATTTTTAATAATTAACGATTAATAATTTTTAAATAAATAACAATTATTATAATTATAAAATTAATAATTAACGATTAATAATTAATAATTAATAATTAATGATTAATTAATTTAAAAAAATATTAGTTAGTTTTTAATGAACTATAAATTAAATATTTTAAAAATAATAATTATAAATTAATATAATGATGATTAGTAAATTATTAATTAAATTATCATAAAATATGATTCTAATCATGATTAAAATATTATTAATTAAGATTATAATAAACTAGTTATTAACAAATTATTAATTAATATTATAATAATACTAATAGATTATTAGTTATGATTATAATTGGATATTAATTAATAAATTATTAATTAAGATTATGGTTATGATTAATAAAATTGTTGTAATTATGATTAATAAAGTAATAAATTATTAATTAGGATTATTATAAATTATAATTAGAATATAATTATGATAACTAACTATTAGTTAGTTTTTTTTTTAATTAACTAATTTTTAACGAAATTATTAAAGAATAAATATTTTAACAAAATTATTAAAGAATAACTAATTTTTAACAAAATGATTAAAGAATAAATTTTTAACAAAATTATTAAAGAATAAATAATTTTTTCCTCCCAAATCCAACCAAATCCAAGTTATGGATTTTGTCATACTTTCCATATCCAAATCCTTCTCCAACCAAACATAGGATTCCATATATTTCTCTCCAAATCCATAAAAATTCAAATTCCACCTCCAAATACGGTTTACCAAACAGGCTCTTAGGCATTTCCAATTTGCAACGCAAGCTGTTATTTAGTTTTACAAAAAATTACATATACAGCATTACACTTAGGGGCCGTTTGCTAAACCGTAAGTGTAGGAAAATATGGATTTAGACTTTCATGTGGGAAGAGTGATAGAAATCCATTTACTTTCTTGTCCCCCTAGTAGGGGACAAATGTGTTTGGTTGGAATAGAAAGTGGAAAGTGGGAAATGAAAATTAGATAAATGTGTTTGGTTGAGATAGGAAGTGAAAAGTAAAAAGTGGAAGAGTATTTTATAATAATAATAAATTATGGTTAATTCACAATACAATGTAATAAATTAAGTAATTAGTTTAATAAATTAAGATAATTAATTAGTAACTAATTAAAAATTTATCAACTCAAAATTAATTACTAACCAATTAAGAGTTTATATTTAAAACTCTAACTATTTAGTATTAATTACTATAATTCTTTTGAGGTTATATATCTAATTATTTACTATTAATTGAGAAAGCTGACTTAAATAAACTGTTAATTACATTGATTATATTAATGATCTAACTATTCTTTCCATTTAAAAAAAACTTAGTGCAGCTGTTAGCAAAAAAATTAGTGCGCCTGTTAGCAAAAAAACTATTAACTACATTAATAATACTACTATTAAACTTGTCAATAATGCGGCTGTTAGCAAAAAATATTAAAATTACTAATAAAAAAACTATTAATTATATTAATTATATTAATTATATTAATTAGCAAGAAATTAGTGTGGTTGTAACCAAAAAATAAAATCTACAACTAATTAAGATTTTTTTTTTTTGAAAGAAAAGTAAAAAAAAAATTGAAAAAAAAAAACTCCCACCCACATCCGGCTGCCAACTCCGGATGTGGAGGAAAACAAATAACCCATCCTCTTCATTCCCTCTTTCGCCGACAGGAACTAGCAGCAGTCACATCTGCCAGTTCCCTTCCCCTCTTCCCCCGCCAACCAAACACCCGGATCGGAGTTCCCTTCCCCACTTCACCCAAAACCAGGAATCCAAGCCCACTTCACCTTTACCAAACAGCACCTTAGTTGAAATTGCAAAGTGAGCAATAAAATTTTAAAAATTATCATCAGAAAAACGTCATTTAAAGCACGTTTCTGTCACAAAAATGTTCTTTTAAATGACGTTTTTTGGATTTTATTTTTTTAAAGAATAAATCCTTACTGCATGTGCGGTTGGGTAGGTGAGAGAAGTAAATGAGATATGGATATATAGTAGGGGTGGTGGGGATGGGATAAACATAACAAAAAAATGTTAAAGAAATGCCCTTTAAACGGATGTTAACAAAGAAACGTCCTTTGTAAGGACATTTTGGGTCTATATTTGCAATTTTTCAAACAACTATCCTCTACTAGCAATTTTTTTAAATACAATGCTCTATAAATCTTGTGGCATGCATGAGTTGCCGGATGAGGAGGGCCTAGGGCTAGGGGGACGCATCCCTTACCTACTTCCAGGATGTGTTTTAGCTTTGAGGGCTAAAACTCCCTAACATATAAATTTGGTTTTACTTTCTCTTTTTGGTTAACATAACTATACACAAAAAGAACTTCTCTCTCTTTTGAAAATGTATTTTCCCCTATTGATATATTTCCTATAAAAAAGATGGGTACCTTAGAACTTCCTAATTTATTCATTTCAACTTTGCACTGTACATATAACTTATCGGTGTCATAAAATTTCCTATGTGTCATGGTTCTTTCTTATATATCTACAAAAGTTATCCCTCCTAAAAGGAGAGAGTCGTGTTTGGATTTCAGAGATGCGCAAGTCAACCACTAAATCCAAAAAGAAAAAAAATCACAGACCATGATCTCGTTACATAGAATCAAACACAAATCACACGACAGAAAAAATTGGTCTTTCTTTACAGTCTATTTATGGACTGTCGTAGTAACCGTCAAGAAAAATGTTTTCTTGACGGTTTTAACTATATATAATATGAAAACACTTTTTTCTTGATTATTATTAACGAGTTTAGAATAACCGTCAAATAAACCTATTTTATTATTTATAATTTCATAAAGATCGTCAAAAAACTTATATTTTTATTGGCGGTTTAAAATGACCATCAAGAAAAACTTATTTTATTGAGGTGATAAAAATTTCGCAACTTTAAAATCTATTCCTTCCGAAATCCCTTTTTTTGCTCACTTTTTTTCACAGCAACCAAAGGGGAAAGAACTAGGGGTGAGTATTCGGTTTATTCGGTTACAACCGAACCGAATAAGCGAAAATCGAATTCGACCGAAATCGAATAAGCAAAACCGAAACCGAACCGAATTGGACCATAACCGAATCAAACCGAACCGAATTAAATCGGTTCGGTTTTCGGTTTATTCGGTTTACTCGATTTTTTTTGGTTTATTTACAATTTTTTTGTTAATGTATATATATACATATATATATATATATATATATATATATATATATATATATATATATATATATATATATATATATATATATATATATATATATTGTAACTAAATTTTCTTATTCGGTTTTCGGTTTTGGACCGAAACCGAAACCCATAACCAAAACCGAATAAGAAAATTTAGTATTTTCAAAATCGAAACCGAACCAAATTTTTTAAAACCAAACCGAATCTCTTATTCAATTCGGTCCGGTTCGATTTTCGGTCCAAAACCGAATAATGCTCACCCCTAGAAAGAATCCCTCCGCTCTCCTCCTCCTCTCCCGTCTCATCGTCACTCCACTCCTCCGTCACCTCCTCTCCCGCTTTCTTTCCTCAAACTCATACTTCGCTATGGAGCTCATCCACGGCGGTGAGTGTTACGAACCTGTTTTCTATCACTAGCTCATACACTGATACTGGACAGTTGAGAGCTGCCACCTCAACATTAGTTGCACTGCATTGCCAACTCAGCAGTCACCGGGACCAATCACAGTCTTTGAGTGACACATTAGCCCTGTCAGCAAGAAAGGAATGTCCAGGTCAGCACAGAGCATCTTCTGTTATAAATAAGAGAAGGAGAGAGAGAGTCGGGGGGATGAAGAATGTTATTGCTAATTTTAGATTCCTTCTTTAGCTCCTAGTTTTAGCAATGTATCCTTTCTTTGCTTTCAATTCTGTTCTGCTAATTTTTCTTTGCCTTGTACTTTCCCTCCATTACTGAAATTCCAATATATCTACTGTTTCTTCCCAGATCTCCCTATCTACTACAAATTTCTCTAAATTCTTCTATAATTTAGCCTAGAAATGTCAAATTGCTACGGATATCTTCCAGTCTCAGGTCAGCAAGGATGGGGATCTTATCAATTGGTATCAGAGCCGTACGATCCCCACTTCGGAGCGTGCGGAAGTCCGGTGTCGAGCTCGAGCAGCCATGGCGTCCGGCGAGACTTGCCGGAGGAGCAACGACGTTCGACGGAGGAACTTCAGTATGGTTGGGGATTTCCTGGATACGGTTGGGGATCTCCTCGATATGGTTTTGGATACACACCGGCCATAGAGCAACCGCCACCGCCACCACCGCATGACCCCTATGGTACGTTATTCGTTTCTCCATCCCCATACTTTACTTCTCCACCCGTGGATCTGTACCAGAAGCAAGTACGCGACATCGCAGCAGCAATGTCAGTCACCAACACCATTTCCGACAGAGTTTCAGCATCAGGCCTCACTGCCACAACATCAGTCCCAATATGCCCCACACATGTTCGATGAAATGACTGTGACGACAGAAGCACACAATGGCCCTAACAATGAGAAATTGCAGCATGGAATAGTTCTTCAACAACAAATTCAAACCCCCATGTCTCAAGGACTCGCACATATGCAACAACATGAATTGCAACATGTTGTTCCTCAATCCCAAGTGCAGGGATATGAGAATCCTCTCCAAATGCAGCAACAGGAAAGGCCTGTGAGGACGCTTGGTTGTGCGAATTGGTGCCGTAGGTATAATGTTGACTGCACAAATATGGAAGGTTTGGTTATCCATTCATTCACAAGTGAGCATCAAAACAAGACCATGTCCTTGGTTTTAAGTATCAAGCAAAGCATTCAATCAACTGCAAGTTATGCTAGCACCGGTGATAATACGACATCAGTAGATCATCTTCAAGTGCAGCATGGCGTCGAGGATTTGAAGCCTGGGCAACACCAACCACTGGTAGCAGACAACATGTCCAGTGAACCTGTTAATCAGTTGGATAAGGCTGACTGTTCAAAACTTAAAGCTACAAATAGTGGGACAGGTATCATGAGGTCTAATGTTGAACAAATATCATACACTTACGGTAGTGTCAACCCAAGCTCAGGGTATGTGCAACCAGATCTGAAACGGTTTCCTAGATCAGCTAATTTGGATGAGGGCCCAAAATTTGATGAAAATGCCTTTGATAGAAAGAGCTTTGTTCCAGAAGATCATGAATCTCTCTTCTCTATAGAGGCTTTGCAGCAATTTGAGAGAGAACAATATGATGACGTAGATGAGGAATCTGCTGATCTTAGCTACTACAATACACCCTCTCAGGTAATGGACTTCGCTTGCCAAGATCAGTTGGCCAATTGCTTGAAGGGTATAGATGTTGTTGTCATCCCTGCAGGAGTTTCCAGGAAGTCAGATATGGGGTTTGATGAGGCAATCAGGACCTTTCTACAAGGCTTTTGGTTGCCTAGTGAAGCACAAAAGATTGATTGTATCATGTTAAAATTTACCGAGTATCTAGTTGAATGGGATCCAGGTATACATATTCCTTTGCTTCCTACGTTTGCTAGCATTACATTACCAGAAGAAGCTTTTCAAGCAAGGCTAGTTATTGGATTTCCCACAATTCTCTCGGTTCTCCATAATGTAGCTGAGATTCTTTTTCATCCTGTTCAAACTCTTGTCTTGAAGCTTGTTTGCAGCTGCGTCTCGAAGTGTCCAAGAATCGTAGCAATATCTCAAGTTGAAGAAATAGTTCCGGACTTGACAGAAATTTTAATCAGGCATACAACTGGGGAAATGGGAAAGCTTACTGAAACCTTCACCTTATCCTGTTCAAGATTTGTAGAAATTTTGAAGTCACCATCTGCTATAGGCATTCCAGAAGTAGCCGCACTGGTCGAGAAGGCTTCAAGGAATATGGTATCGACGTCTCTCTCTGTACCTGAAAACACTCCCAGTCTTCTAATGCTATATTCACTCTACCTACTGAAAGAAGCACACACATATAGTCTTCAAGTAAACTCCAATACAAACCCTCATAATGTTGAACTGGAGAAAAACATTATTGAAGCATGTGAGACCCATCTGTTGTCTTGGCTTGAAAGGGCTATTGAAGAAGAGGAGGGAGTAATACTAGATGAGCTTAAAAAGTTTAATCTAATCTTGCTCAGAGGTTCCGAAGTCCAAATGAAGAAGTTTGCTGAGGCTCTTGTTTCTTCATTTTGGTTCAGCTTGTCCCTTGGATGCTTGGGTTTATTTCCATGTGATCAGTTGAAGTCGAGAGTACATTTAATGCTCAGTTCTATCTTTGATAAAGCTTTAGGCCTTGACTGTGGACAGCCCATCAGAGATACCTATATGCATCTTCCATCAGACCCTCTCGAGTTGTTGTATTTGATGGGGCAACAGAGCTCATGTGATCCTGAAAACGCACCATTTTTGGAGAGCATTATGAAGTCCAATTGTCCTAAGGAACTTGAACCAGCCAATAGGAGGTCTATGGTCCATGTGAATTTCGTGAGGAAACAAGAAGGATACCCTGAAACTCAAAGATCTCGTATGGCATTTCAAGGTGTAGGAAGGACTCTAGGATGTGGATCTTCTTTCGATTCTCAAAACCCTGCCCTTGGTGCTAATGCTGCTACTGCACCTCCTCGTGCTTCACCATCTACTGGTCTTTCTGTTGACAGGTTGTTGCCATCGACATCGATACAGTTGCTAACTGTTGGCTTTCCACCCAAGCCACGCAATTTCAATGATATGCTGCAGTCGGTAACTGCAATACTCTGCAATCTGTTGCAAGGATGTTTTCCGGGGAGGAGCTTGGGGCAGTTGCAAGACAAGGTGACACCTGCAATAGCAGCGTATGCTGGCCCTTCTACCAAAGAGAAGTTAGTGAGAACTATATGGGATCCAGGGATCAAAATTATTCCTTCATTGACCTTGGGACAAGGTCAATATAAGGGGAGGGTATTGTTACGAACCTGTTTTCTATCACTAGCTCATACACTGATACTGGACAGTTGAGAGCTGCCACCTCAACATTAGTTGCACTGCATTGCCAACTCAGCAGTCACCGGGACCAATCACAGTCTTTGAGTGACACATTAGCCCTGTCAGCAAGAAAGGAATGTCCAGGTCAGCACAGAGCATCTTCTGTTATAAATAAGAGAAGGAGAGAGAGAGTCGGGGGGATGAAGAATGTTATTGCTAATTTTAGATTCCTTCTTTAGCTCCTAGTTTTAGCAATGTATCCTTTCTTTGCTTTCAATTCTGTTCTGCTAATTTTTCTTTGCCTTGTACTTTCCCTCCATTACTGAAATTCTAATATATCTACTGTTTCTTCCCAGATCTCCCTATCTACTACAAATTTCTCTAAATTCTTCTATAATTTAGCCTAGAAATGTCAAATTGCTACGGATATCTTCCAGTCTCAGATCAGCAAGGATGGGGATCTTATCAGTGAGCTGTTCTCCCACTCGCCAAGTACAAGAGGCTCAAGGAGGACTTCGCCAGGCATTACTTCTGCCACAAGTGCGGCATCTACCATCGCCAAGTACGTGTTTAAACGACGCGATACTGCTTTTTTGGATGGTCCATCGGGTGTCGAATGGAAGAGATAGCTCCAGCCGGAGACTCGACAGAGGATCGTTAACAAGATATAAGCTTCGACTGGATTCTTCATTTTTTTTCCTCCTTTTTTTAGGACTTGTTTCATGGTCTCTAGGAGATGATCGGCGGATTCTGCTTCGATTTTGGTTGTTTATTAGAAAAATTCATGGTTTATTATTTTATTTTTTTGCCAGAATTCTTCATAGTGATTCCTGGCTTATTTTGATTTTAAGGAGTATGGATGAAAACTAATTAAGCAGCAACTATACTTTAATTTACTTCTGTTGAAGAATTTCCACAGATCTTAAAACATCTATTAAATAAACTGGAAATTGCTGAGAAACCTAATTTCGGGATGGGCTTTTATGAAATGCCCACCCGCTGGATGAGTTTTATGAAATACCCAGAATTAAGTATTTTCACGTTAAATATTCCAAGATTTCCTTTTAGATGCCACCAGCTGGAAACTGCTATTTTTATAATACCGAAACTACCCCTCCGCGCGAATTGGTCATCTATATGTATTTGAATTCAAAAAACTCAGATCTGGATTACAATTTTCGTCTTTTTCTTCACGAGAAATCTGAATTTCATTGCTCTCATCTTTAGCAGATATCGCAAAGATCGTTCGTAGTTCGGTGTGCTTTTCTTCAGTCGAACTCATATTATCGCTCGTCATCATCATCACCATCATCATCATCTTCATCGTGGAGACATTTGAAGTTTTTCGACGATTAGGTCAATTGTGGAGAGAAGATCTTTTTTCTTCTTTTCCATAAGAATTATCATCGTTTTGAAAGAAGAACGAAACTCTTTATTCCTGACAAATTTTTTCTAAAAAAAAAATATTCTCCGTGTTAAAACCACGGAGAATGACCATTCTCTACCACGGAGAATGACCATTCTCCGTGCTAAAATGACGGAGAATGACTATTCTTCGTTTTAAAAACCACGGAGAATGGCATTCTCCGAGTTAAAAACCACGGAGAATGACAATTTTCTATGGGTTTTAACACGGAGAATGCTATTCTCCGTGGTAAAGTGACGGAAAATGGCCATTCTCCGTCATTTTAGTACGGAGAATAGCTAAGATCCATCAAGTACACGGAGAATTACCATTCTCCGTGTAATTTAGAAACAGAGAATGCCATTCTCCGTACTAAATTACACGGAGAATGGTCATTCTCCTACGTTTTAACACTGGGAATAACCATTCTCCGTGTAAATTAACACGGAGGATGTCATTCTCCGTTTTAATTAAGACGGAGAATGTCATTCTCCGTTTTATTTAACACGGAGAATGATATTCTCCGTGTTAATTTACATGGAGAATGGCATTCTCCGTGTTTCTAACACGAAGAATGGCCATTCTCCTGCATTTTAACACTGGAATGACCATTCTCCGTGCTAAATTATACGGAGAATGGCTATTCTCCGTTTTATTTAACACGGAGAATGACATTCTCCGTTTTATTTAACACGGAGAATGGCATTCTCCGTGTTTCTAATACGGAGAATGGCCATTCTCTTACGTTTTAATACTGTAATGACCATTCTCCGTGCTAAATTACACGGAGAATGGCCATTCTCCGTGTAAATTAAGACGGAGAATGTCCATTCTCCGTGTAATTTAGCACGGAGAATGGCCATTCTCCGTGCAAATTAAGACGGAGAATGACATTCTCCGTGTTACTAACACAGAAAATGACTATTCTCCGTGTAAATTAAGACGGAGAATGACATTCTCCGTGTTACTAACACGGAGAATGACCACCCTCATGCGAAATTAATATTTTTCGTGTTCTAACACGGAGAATGACCATTCTCCTGTATTTTATGGTCAGTTGAAACTTTGAAGGGCCATAACTTTTGACTGAGAGGTCGAAACGAGGCCCCGTTTGTCCCAAAACGAGCGTATGTTCGAGGAGCCTGAAAGTAACCGTTTTTTTCGTTAGACGGCCTTTCGAAATTTTAGAATCGCAAAAAAATAATGTTTTGACCTCCGTTTTAGCACTTTTGCCGTTTGTCTCGGTCTTTCCGAAAATTTTCGATGAGTTTTTGAAGATTTTTTAGGAGAAAACCTAGATTCGAAAGTGAGCAGCGTATGGAAGAAGATGAAGTATCGAAACATTTTTTTTAAGAGTAGTTTCGTGGGTGTTTTCAATAAATTAGAAGGAAGGACAAAAAGGTCATTCGGAACTCTCTTTATATATTTTTTGCTAATTCTGGGCACGCGATGAAAGTTTCTTTTGCGGTGGATTTTCATAAAACTTTTTACATTTTTGGATATTTCATAAATTTTCCCTTAAATAAATTACAAATAATATTTTATCAAGAATTTTGTGAGTTATTTGCTTCCGATCTTGGAGAGGTTCACTCGGAGAACGTTCTCGTTGGTCGTTCCTCCACTGCGTAAGTCAGTGCAATTTTTTAGATTAAAATATATCCGTGTTCCTAATTCTTTAACTAAGTTTTTGTCATTTCTTGGCATATTTAGTAGTGATTATGTTAATTTCCTTTGGAAGGATTGAAGATCTTAGTCATTTTGTATTGTGTATGTCGATCAAAGCTAGACAATGAGGATGTCCATATACTTGCAAATGTATGGAAATTTGCCTTCAACTGGATTTTGTATTTGGTATGTGGTGCGTGCATCAACTATTATTTCATCTGGTTTTACTTACCATCATATCGAACACAGAAGGCAATATGCTATGTTGCGTGGATACAAACATGAATGTTGATGATTTTTTTTTTAATGGATTTTCGTCAACCAATTACATTTATAATGTTGCAGTTTCATGTCATTTACATTTATTATAGGCTATTTGGTTGCTTGAAAGTGCAAGGAAGTGTGAAAGTGGCTTTTTATTTAATAAATATAAAATGCGTATATTTTTGAGTTTCATACTAGTTTTTGTCTGCTGAAAGTGAGTTTCAATTTAGATATGTTATATTTTGTAACTTGTAAGTGGTCAAACTCATACTTCCAGTGTTTGGATAGCTATGAAAGTGGGTAAAATTTAAAAATGTATAATAAGAATAACAACAAAAATTAATTAGCTAACGCTTAATTACTAATTAATATCACTAGAAAAAATGAATTAATTTATTGATTTACTTTTCTGTAACTAACTATTGATAATGCGGATGTGAAAAGTGCTTGGGTGCACAGTGCATTTAATGAAGAAAAAAAATCCACACTTTCAGCAGCAATTTCATTTAACCAGACAACTCCTTGTGCTGTTTGCTTCATCCCAGACTCGAACTTGCTGCTTCTACAGCAGATGCTCTTTTTCTCATTGCTTTTGTGCCAGCAAGAAGTACACCATGTGCCCATCCTTCAATTGTGTGGTGTTAATACTTACGTACCAGGCCAATTAACATCAAGATAATGTTGTTGGATTATATCGCATTTCCTGTTCAATGTTCAAAAGTTGTGATAATGGAGTCGATAATTTAGTTTCACGTCGAACAGAAAGTAGAATTATGATATGTAGATGATTAAAATTGGTTCAGACCTAACATAAAAAAATTATTTTAAGATATATAAGCCTAACCAAATATCTTATCTCATGGACCAACTCTGATTCGGATCACATCGAGTTTCCAGCAAATGTTAGATTTCGTGCCTGTGAGATGTGAATACAAATCTATTTTAGGAACGTATTTGTTATGGTAGTGTTTATTCTCCGTAAATAAGGAACATTAAATCCAGGGCCGACCCAGGAGTTAGTCCGACAATAATTCGAATTTGGATAATTTTTTTCTTCTTTGGACAACCTCTAGGTTCAGCATGACCTATATTTGGACAGAATAACTCATTCCCGTGTGTGCCTAGCAGTGATTGGATAGTAGAGGACCTAAAAATATTGGAGATATTGCAGTGGAACACTATAAGAAATTGGTTACCACGAATAAATAAATGATTTATTTTTTCAATAGTATGAATAGAATAAGTTGTTTACGTTTGTTATAGTTTAGCGGCTTTAGCCCTGTGTACTCTTTTTTTTTCTTTTAGGTAATGTCTTATTTGATAGGGATAATTTAGCAAATACTCCCATTCCAAATGTTAAAACTAGCATATACCTCCACTATTTATTTTATTTAGCAAATACTCCCACTCCTATGTAAAAGAGTGGGGGTATATCTTAAATTTTTATTATTTTATATCAAAAATGGGGGTATTTGTTAGATAAATAAAATAGTGGGGGTATATGCTAATTTTAACATTTAGAATGGAGGCATTTGCTAAATTATCCCTATTTGATATGAAACATTCGGTTTACATCAATTGATAATAAATCTCCTAATGTATGTTTTTTTAATCTCCGAATTTTTTAGGACAGGATAAGGATCATTCCATATAGTAATAAGCTAGGGTAGATAATGTGTCACCTCCTATCTTTTTCAAGTTGTTTATTATAGTTTTATATGTACGGCCTATGTGATATTATATTTTGATATTCTTTACAATACTTCAAGAGATGTTAGAAGAGATAAATTTAGAAGGAAAAAAAACACTCGTTTCTCTTTTCACAAACATATGTCGGTGTTATTTTTTTTTGTATTCGTTCTATTCTTACTCTCCATTAAAAAAATCTCAACCTAATTTAAAAATCTTAGAACCCTAATCAGAGCGCATTCGGTACGAAAAGAAAAGTTGACATTTACACAATTGGTGACTAAGTTCTGTAATAACTTGGTCAAGTTGAGGTATTTTCTCTAGCTATCGACTTGAATTGTTGCATTTCATGTTGGATAACATATTTGAATGTTATTACATTTTAAAAAGTAGGCTCAATTGTGCAAACTTCATATGTGATATTATATAAGTCATATTGAATTAAATTGGGAATCTTTTTAAGCTCCCCAAATAATTGTTAATGTTATATTCATTGAACTAAACTAATTATCGATTTTAACCCGATCGACTGACATATCTAGCCAGTTAACGCATTGCTTAGTCATTAAGGATATCCAGGTCTGATTCGGTTATATAATTTACATAATCGACTAAGTCGGTTTGGCATCAAATTTCTATGTTACTCATAAGAATATAGAACCTTGTGACCATAGCATCATGCGACCATTACTACGATAACCACCCCCCTCGAATTGCAGATAGAGCCAACTCTACCATGTAACCAACTTAGGCATATGCCTAGGGCCCCGTAATTTAAGGGGGGGGGGGGGGGGGGCATATATATATATATATATATATATATATATATATATATATATATATATATATATAGTCTACATGTACGTGCTTTGCACGTATTATAATTAGAATATCCTAAGGCCAGCTGTCGTTTTTTCGTTTTTTTTTTTTCAGATGACTATTTATATGTGTGTGCTTTCTTTTTACAATGCCAAGAGTTTCGAAGTACGAATTTTATTATTTTTATTTTTTTATTGAGAATAATAACCTTCGGAAAATGGTAATGACATAAAAATTTATTACCATTGGAACATAAAGAGTTGTATGGAAAAAAAAAACTCATACAATGCAAACTTTATTGTGTTTGACTCTTAAACATAGATGACATGCAAGTTGACATAATAATATCATGTCCATAAAACACTCAAGGATATTTTAGGAATTCAAAAGTTTCACCACCAAGTTTTCCTATATATATATATATATATATATATATATATATATATATATATATATATATATATATATATATATATATATATATATATATATGTCCGCCTTCCGGACATCGAGTACTCCCGGGAATCCTCAGTGCCTCTAGTTCCGTTCTCCGATGCAGAATTAACCTCGCTGTCATCATCCTTCCCCCACTCTTTCATCCTCAAATTTTCATCCGGTTGCCCCAAGCTAGCTAGAGTGCAGGAGGTGATTGCCAGCTGGAAACTGACGACTCCTTATCGAGTAGCTCCCCTCCATCCGAGGCATATCCTGCTCCACTTATCCTCAGACCTCGACCACAGGACCGTGTGGTCCAAAGGCACTTGCAGAATAGACTCCCACCAGATGAAGATCATCAAGTGGTCGACTAGCTTCAACACCAGAGAAGACTCCCCGAAAGTCGCCGCTTGGGTTACACTGCCCAATCTTCCCCTCATTTGCTTTGTTCCAGCAGCGCTTAGGCGTATCGCTAACTCCTTCGGCACGTACGTGGCCACGGCGCCAGAGACGAGCAACCTCACCAAGGCTCACTACGCCAAAATTTGTGTAGAACTAGATCTTTCCTCAGAACCACCGAACTTTATCTCGATCGAGCTGGACAACCGGACTCACACCCAACAAATCATCTACGACAACCATATTCTGTTCTGCAACCACTGCCATCTAAGAGGCCACACCCCAAAACATTGCCACCGCCTCCATCCAGAACTCAAGAAGAAACTAGTGCAGAACGAAAAAGTGCAAACAGAGGAGAGGACCCCCCAGGGGGCCATTCTTCCCCTTCCTAACTCCCACATCCGATTCAACTCCAGAGAAGGAATGGTGGACAAGAGCGACCTCCCTAGCAACGCTTTAATCCCACTCAACCCTCATGCCATCACTTTATCCAACCAATTTGACGCTCTTGATTCGGAGGAGGCGGCTTCCCCATCGTCTTCGGAGCCCCACCGTGTCGAGAACACCGGCGCCATGGTCCCCTTTTCCGAGGTCGTAGAGGCGACCAGTGTCTTTGTCGACGAGGACCTCCGACCCACCACCGAAGACCCCATCGAAGTAGCCCTTTCAACCCTAGGCCCGGACCTCGTTCAGAGGGGCAAACATGTTCTAGCGACAGGATTTCCTCTCCAGCAATCCATGCTTCTGATAGAGAGCACTAGTGACTCCTTAGTTATCCCTTCAGAAGACCCAACATGGGACTCCGTCGGGGAATCGATCAGTCCTACCCCAGACCAGCAAAAGGAATCAACTTGTGGCCATCCTACCACAGCTAAGAAAGGTAACAAGGTCTTAACTAGGAAAGGCCTTGCAGATTCCACAACCATCCTAACCAGATCCGCCACCAAGCGGATCAAACAAACCCCCAATGACTCCCTTAATGATTAATATCCTATCATGGAATATTCGCGGGCTAGAATCATCAGCCTCAATAAAATCCATAAGATTAACATCCTCATTATTCTTGAACCCAAAATTCCCTCCAAAAGACTTAAATCCATCCAGCTACAGCTGAGCCTTCCCACGACCATTGCTGGCAGACACGACATTTGGATCCTTTGTTCGAAAGACGTCACTATCGGGTGTATCCAAGACACCCGGCAAGCCCTCTCCTGCTGGCTCGACCACCCCATGCTCTCCGAGCGTGCCATCATCTCGGCGGTCCACGGCAGTTGTGATTTCTTAGAGCAAAAACACCTATAGAACGATCTCCTCGACATCCACCAAAATCATAGCGACTCTCCATGGCTTTGTATTGGGGACTTCAATGCTCTCACCTGCAGAGATAAAAAAATCGGGGGACGACCCCCTCCTATCCCGGCCATGCAAGACTTCAAAAACTTCATTTTCAACGCCAATCTTGTCCCGATCCAGTTCACTGGCAACGCTTTCACCTGGTGCAACATGCAAGAAGGAAATCGCCGTCAGTACTCTCGTATCGACAGAGCCCTCACTAAAATCCTCTGGCACGGCATGGGGATCACTACCAACCTGTCCCACCTCAACTCTACCGAATCTGACCACGCTCCACTGCTTCTGAAAATAAAAAACAACACCAACCCATCCAAAAAGAATTTCCAATTCCTCGACCTCTGGATCGAGCATCCCCAATTCTTGGACATCGTAGCGAAAGCGTGGAAT
>JANAVB010029214.1:0-30532 GCA_029216955.1 Iris pallida | reverse complement strand
CCCAATATTATATAGTACCCACATTTATACTAAAATATAACATATATAGACAACTATAGATATACAATATATACATTCCATATATATAAACCCATATATTATATATCCTCAACTATATATATTCAATCACCCATATATATATGACACTAAGTATCTAATACCAAAAATGTATTATATCTATATATATAGATATAATATATAATATATATATATATATATATATATAACCTATTTATATATACATATTATAGAGAGAGGGTGAAAGACTTAGAGTGAGAGAGAGAGAGAGAGAGAAGAGGACAGTAAGAGAGAGAGCTGCTGTACACAGCAAGGGGGGGGGGAAAGGGTTCCAGAATTCCTGGACAGGAAATGCCCCCCCCCCCCAAACACACACACACAATGACATATATACATATATATGTATATACACCACAACTACCATATACACTACTACAAACCCTCAAAACTCACCCACACTCTCACATACATATATACTACGTATATATATACTAGAAATACACTATAATACATGTATAAATCAGAATCAAAATAGATTTGAAATTCGATTTTACAAAACTGGAATAAACCCAAAAACTGGAACTGTGCACAGTGCACTCGATACTAGGTAACTCGATTTACACACCCGAAACCGAGCTAAGGCTCGTCCTATTGGTTGGTAACTGGTGCCCCATACATAACTGTCATGTGTGTCAATGGCAGACCACCAGACACGACACGGCATGTCCAAACACTTAAAACCCAAATCGGGTAAACACAGTGCACACACTCACAAATATAGTGTCGTGCACGTGTGCACAAGCTCTAGGACACGACACACACGTCCTCGTGTCTCGTGGTCGTATCCCTAGGTTGTCTAGGGTCAGGCTAGGTGTAAGTGTGTCTACACGGTGTCCACGTGTCTCACAGAGTCGACACGAGACCCGTATCAGTCGAGGAAACTCGACTGATATACGCGGTTTAGCTACCGCATCGTGCAGAGATGCACGTGTCTCGTGGACACGACACACAATATTGTGTCTCGTGCTCGTGTCAGTAGGTAGGGTAGGTCTAGGGGTATGTGTCAGTGTCATGGTCCAGTGTCCAAGTTTTGTCGTGTCTAAGTTACAAGGTCGTGTCATTGAGGTCTGTGCACTCGTGCACAGGATGGCTCGACCAGTACGAGTGAGTTTTCTCACTCGACACGACACGACTCGACACGAGACTTTGGGGGTGTCTTGTCAGACATTGCCCCTAGGTCTGTGCCAAGTGGCACGTGTCCACGTGTCCAATTCGTGGAGAAATCAGATCGTAGAGGTAGAAGGGGATTAAAGTGTGCACAGTGTGATTTTTAACAGTGTTCGTGTCCAATTTGGACACGGACACAACATAAAAACATGCTCAGTAAGTTAGGGTTGTAACCTACTAGTCTAGGGCTACCCAAAAATGTTTGTTCTACATTTTAACAAAAACAAATCCTTTGTGGCATTTCATCAAACAAGGATTTCTATCTTAGGATACGTGTCCGACGAACACCTAACCGACTAATTTTTCACCAAATTTGACCCACAGTTATGGTAGTCCTACATGCATGCATTTATGAAGAAAAATCAGGATATTAACTAAGTTTGAGGGCATTTACCTATTTGTGCAAATCCAATGAAAAACCAATAAAGAGGGGGTGTGCTTCCTTCAAACTTGGTGATGTCCCAAAGCTTCCAAATTCCTTGATAGCAGGCCCTAACTAGTACCCTCTAGTGTAGGGGAGTCCAATGCAAGAAACTAGAGGTAATTTGGATCAAAATTGATCAAGTTGTGGTCTTGTGAAGAAATGGAAATTTCTAGGTATAAATTCATGTAAAAATGTTCATGAATGATGCAATGGGATTATATAGAATGGTGTAGGGCTAGGGGGGTGCCCTTGGCCGGCCATGGCATGGGGGGGTGTCCTTGGCCTTCCTTCATGGCTAAGGCAAGACTTTGTGTAAAGGGGTTGAGATATTTGGAGGGTTTTAAGGAAAATATCAATAAAGGTAAATCTAGATATTTATCTTACTTTAACCAATGCAAATATCTATCCTCTTAGTCATTCTAGGTTAGTAGCTAACCTCTAGATTAGTGCTAAACTAGGTTAGAAGCTAACATGACACTAATCAACTAATTAAAATAAAATAAATCACATAAATACAATTAATTCCAAATAATTCCTAGAAAATTACCAAAATACCCTTTAGGCTAAAAAGCCCTAATTTGGTGTTCTAAGCCTATGGCTAGGCTCACATGATCATGGTTAGTCTCTAGGTTATGAAAAACTAGGGTTTATACTAAGTCATACTAACAAAGTCACAAAGTCATAAGTCATGACTTAGAAAATGGTTTAACTTAACTAAAATCACCAGAAAATCATACCATGATTAAAATACCACTAATAAATAAAAAAATAAAAATTTTCAAAAATACCCTAATTTCAGAAAATTGGGTGTTACAACTGCTTACAGTACAGCGACTAATGGATTAGCAGAAGCCTTCAATAAGACTATCATCAAACTTTCAAAAGTTCGTGTCTTCAAATAAGCACGATTGGAATGAGAAGCTCGGTGAATGTCTCTGGGCCTGTCGTACAACGATTCAGACTCCAACAGGCAGTACGCCATTACCTCTGGTTTATGGGAGTAAAGCAGTTTTTTTTAGAAATCCAGATTGCCTTCTTCGACTAGCCTTAGCCAGCGAGTTGATGCTGAAGAAAGTTGCGTCTGCGACTACAAAAGCTGGAAGCGCTAGACGAAAAATGCTTATTAGCTCAACAGCTGTCACGCCCCAGAACCAAAATACTGGAGAGCAGGGGGACAGACACAACCAGCAACGTACATTGAAGTGTAACCTACCTTGATGTACGGTCACGGCTGTCTAGATACATGAGGGTTTTACTATAAGCCAACAGTCTCTTATGGTCAATAACAAGCCTAGTGTCTCAATCTCAAGCAAGCAAGTATGTGTAACAAGATGGTAGATCATCAGACATACAAAGTAAGGCATCCCATATATTACATATTCAGATGATCATAAAGCTAGTCATACAAAATACGGAGACTAGCAAGAGTTTAAGTCATATATGATCAACCCTAGGATTTTTCAATCATGTTACAGCCCTTAGGTAGACAGAAATATAAATTTAACACTAGCTAACACTTGCTCGGCGGCTAAATGCCTCAAAAAAATAATTTACAATGGAGTGGAAGAGCAATATAAAACCCACTCATTGCCAGGGTTGTATCTAGTATTCACCATCTGGCCGGAAGACCGGAAGATCCTCGGGTGCTACTCCGAAATCTGGCCATACAAAACCAGCTGGGTCAGACCCCAGAAAGGGCAAGTATCACAAGGGAGGCTTCAATTAAGAACTAAAACCAGCATATTAGAACATGAGACATAAAGGATAATAAAAGACATGAGTTAGAGAAAAACAAGATGATAAACGATAAGATGACTAAGGGACCTTTCAGGTAGCCAAGTTACAACCCGTAAACCAAACAAGGACCGGGGTTGTAACCCTTCACCTGAATAGAGCTTAGTCTCCAACCAATTATCGATAAGAGTAAAGCATGGAAAATCATGTACTGAAATAATCATAGACTGGCATTGCTTAGACAAGACTAGACTAGACTACATCCATCAATCATGGCCAAGTAAAGAGTACGACTTGATACTTTAACTAGCTAGGGTTATCACAAGCCTAGTTACTAGCAAGATGTAATGAGATGTTCCAGCAGTCACAGGCCCTGCAGCTATCCAGGTTATCCAGACAAAGATGATTACCAAAGTTAATCCAGAATTATTAGATGGCTTAGAGTGCAATACATAACAGTATGCCTTGTACTTGTTTCATGAGTGTGTCCCATATGACAGTGGACTGGAAATGTGCCCTACTCGATGGCAGGCTATAAGTCCATCAGGTGTGGCCGAGATAACGAATTGCCTGTAACTAGGGAAATCTTCTTTAGAATAAACTACTTGATCAATCTAGTCATTAACCTTAGTCAGATTCAATATGAATTCTCGATCGTGGTAACTAGGGACTCATGTCCTAGACGTGATGCAAGACGAGACTAGACTAGTAGCTTCTACAAACAAGTTTCAAGCAAGCACCTATGGTGTCAAGACGAGAATTTACTTAGCAAGTCGAGATAGCCGTCGTAACGGTGTTCAAGGTTATATGTCATATTTACTTGTCAAGAGTGCACCGTAACGGGCCACTGTCATGTACTGGCCTGTCATGTTCTTGTCTAGAGTACGCCACGATGGGCCACTGTCATGTTATTACCACGTTTATGTTCATGTATCATGTCGTGTTCACATATCATGTCGTGTACAGACCATGTCAATATTTTTTTTCAAGGGTGCGCCACAACGGCCACCATCAAGTGCTATCATTCCATTAATATGTCATGCTCACATCGTGTTCTTGTCGAGTTCATATCGAAAAGGCGTAAGGATATAAAATGGGTGCAAAAATCAAGAAAGGGGAACCTGGGGACATCATGCACCCAAGGGGGTGCATGCGCCCACACATGGGTCCTAGGGCTATGCGTCCAAAAGGAAAGGGGCAAGTCAGAATGTACTACAAGTCTCATTGCCATATGCGCCCAAGTCAGGGAGCCATGCACCCACTATTGGCACAACATGAGTCTATGAATGATGCAAGCCCAAGGTGAGCTATGCGCCCAAGAGGGAGAAGTCTATGTGTCCAAACAAGCATGAAAATTCCTTGAAGGATTACAAGTTAGGGGCTCAAACACCATCCAGTGTAGGTCATGCGCCCAAACGTCTTACGCCCGCATGATCTGGCTATGCACCCACAGAGTTGCACTTCATAGTGTGCAAATACTGTTCATCATCTTCTCCAAGTCTTGGCCGAGAGCACAAGTCTTGGAACCCATGATCTTCAAATGATCATAACTCGGTCAAAAACACAATAAAATCTAACTTTTCAAAGGTCTAAGTTGTGTAAAATCAAATTCTCTACCATATGGAACTCTTGGTTTTTGAAAACAAGGTGGTTTACTAGATCAAAACCCAAGAAAACCTCAAAATAGTGCAAAGTTAGATCTACACAAATATATACATGAAAATGCAAAATGACAAGAACTAAAGTAGCTTAGAATGTTGCATAGAAGAGATTAGAACAATAAAATGGAGGGTTCCTTTCATGAAGCAAGTTGCACTTGCCTAGGGTTTTTCTTTGGTGGGTGGGAGAAGTAAATGAAGAAGAAGAAGAAGAAATAATGAAGGAGAGAGAAGGTTGGTGGCTTTTAAATGAGGGAGTTAACATGTTGAACCATGGAAAAATAAATGAAGCCAAACCACAATGAACCAAGTCAAACCATGATATGCCATGATGAACCTAAGCAAGATTAAACCAATGCTAGCTAGCAAGGCAAGATAAGTAAAAAAAATACGGGTCAGGATTTCCGTACACGTATACTAGAAATATGTATAACGGAAAACGGGAGTGACAACAGCGTATTGAGCTATACCAAGCACACCTTTCCAGAGCCTTTAATAAAAAGGTGAAGGAAAGAATCTTTCAAGTTGGTGATCTGCTCTTAGCAGTGAGAAGACCAACGGTCATGACGCACAAGACAAAAGAAAATTTTTAGCCTAAATAGGAAGGCCCTTTCATTATAGAATCGGTGTATTCTAATGGTGCGTATCGACTAACCAAGCCTGATGGTGACTTGCTCATGATGCCGATCAACGACAAGTTTCTGAAGAAATATTATGTGTAACCTTCATGTACAGCATTCACATATACCATGTTTTAATCATCTAAATATAAAGTACAATGTTTATGTAATCCGAAAAATCATCTAACTATTATCCGTACTTCAAGAGTCTTGGATGCGCCATGGATAATAGGTCCTCTAAAAAAGAATTCTCCAGTGGAGTTATTTTCTTTTTGGACTCTGCCCAAACTTGGTCTTACGAAAATAGTCACGTCCATATAACCTCTGAACTGTTTTTTGATAATTATTTCCTAAGTGGGATAATTAAGAAATATTTTTCTACGTCCATATAACCTCTGAGCAAAGCATTCATCAAATATAATCACGTCCATATTACCTCTGAATTATCCACTCCTACATAATGTTATATATCCATCCACGTCCATATTACCTCTGGTCAGATATAGAACATTCTTAGCTATTACGTCCATATTACCTCTATTAACATCTTCTTTCAACTTATTATCTATATTCAAGAACCTTGAATATAAAACGGATAATAAGTCCATATCCAATTCCCCAGCGGAATACCTACTAGAAGATCCTTACTACGTCCATATTACCTATAGTTCTGATATTTCATAAACTTCATTCATGAATTTTAAAAAGCCAAAAGATTCTTTATTGAATCATTCTCAAAAAGCAAAATATAAGAGTTTCTTGGCTAAAAGAGCCAATTACAAACAAAAGACTTAAGGGATACACAATCGATTGATGTTATCCCTCAGAGCCTTGATTTCAGCTTGAGATTTGGCAGTGGCATGACAACGTGCTTCTTCCTGCCGAGTAGCTTCATCCTCGAAAGGAATCAGTTTCATATGCTCCTTATCCAACTTCACCAGCTGAGCCTTCAATTGGTCTGAAGTTATGGTAGTCGCAGCAGCCTGAACCACGTAATCTTCATTCTCAGACGCAACTGTTCGTAAGTCGGCCTCAAGCTGGGCAATCTCTTCGCGAAGCTGTGTAATATGATTGTACTTTTCAGCGATCTGGATGGCCAGCTTATTTTTGAGGTAATACGAGCCCTACCTACAGCATCAAACTGTTCATACTGATCAGCCAGCTTACTGATCTCTTTAGCCAGCGCCTCCTTCCTTGCCAGGAAAGTAGCTTCCTCCTTCTCAAGAGCCGCAATCAGAGCCACATCCTCCTCAAGAAATAATGATGTTGGGCTTCGCTGGCTGACCTCTCGGAGTTTGGCTACTTGATTTTCCAGGTCAGCTATGAACTTTCTTAAAGCATTAGCTCGCTCTTCATAGCCAGCAATGCTTTCAAGGACTGTCACCTGGCATTCAGCAACAGCCTTTACAGTCCTGAAGACGTCATTTCGGTTCAAAACTCCAGAAAGCTTTACTTTCAAAATGGAGTAGAAAGCTCTTATGACTTCCTTAGCCATCTCATTATCTTCAGAAGAGGTCGTTGGAGATGAAGCTTGATGGTAATCTTCTATCCCAGGGAGAGCTACTTGGAAGGAAGTCGAACCTGACAAATAAAGCAATATACATATCAGTAACAAAAAACTTACTTAAAGAGTATGAAGGAGTTGTAACTTCATACCTCCTGCAGGCTCAGTATCAACTGGAGCTGGGGAAATGAGAGCAAACCCAGGCCGCTCACTGTCAACATCAGCCAGAGCGGCATCAGGCTGCTTGCCTTCTACGGTCCCAGCTGGACCCGAAGCAGATTCAATAATGGTCATCTCAATGGGCCGATCAAAGACTTTTTCAGTAACCAATGCCAATTTACTGGGAGAACCAAGGGCAACTTCCTGTCTAGCCCCGATATCTGGAGCAACCTCCATGCTTTATCCCCTCTTCTTGCCTATAATGTAATATACGACGGAAGTCAGCCTCACAAATTGTACGCAAAATTGAAGTCAAAAAATCTCATCAGAAGAAAGTGCAAGAATGACAAACCCAGAGGAGGGTGAGCTGATTGGACTTTATAACACCCCAGTCCCAAAATACGTAGGACTAAGTACGTAGACATGCCAGATGTACTTATATGAAGAATACATCATTATATGGTAATCCCCATATTGGTACATAAGCTGTAATAATAATACATGATAAGCCACAATAATATAACTAAATCTCATCCACACCTCAACACAGATAATATAATAAGTCCACTAAATAAGATAAATGATGATATCAAAATATAGCCGGGTAGACACTCCCACCCAAACAGCTATGGAAAAATAGTCTCAACTAAATGGAGTCCAACCTCCTCAAACAGCAAGAAAGATAATAAAAATATGTCCAATACATGGTCTCAGATAATAAAGAATAAAACTAAGTATGGACAGGAGATATCTTGTCACCGATGTATGATGGATCCAATGCGGCACCGTACTCCTCTGGATAGTCCTGCTCGTCTAATCCTGGAGAGATCACCAGGTCCTCATAGGGACGTAACAAGATACAGAAAACATGCTAAGTAACTGAATGTGTAAAATATGCAACTATGACTCTACAGGATCTCCTAACCGTCTATGTAAGATGCACTTTAGAGAAAAACGTTCTACGCAGGGGCTGTAACGGATTCACGCAAGCAAGTAATAAAGAGTGGCCGTCAAGTAGCGCTCATCCGAGACACTATCGGCCGGGGCAGAAAGTAGTACTCATACAAGTCACTCTCGGCCCCAAAGTGTGTAAAAAATAAATATAGCCCCTACGCTAGTAGCTGTCCCCTCCCCCCAACTGCTTCTGTCCAAGATGTATCCACAGCCTGTCTAGTTGGCAACTGCTACGGCTTCTAACTCAACCCACTAGTAGCAGTTACCTCCTAACCGTCGCACGTCCCGTACGTATCGATGGCCAGTCGAGTACGCAGGTTTGTGTCCTATATAAACTCACTTATCACGTGATACACATGTGTCAAGGCCATAGGGGATATAAAAATACCCCACACACTCATAGAATAGTCAACTGACACAAGGTCGACATGCAAATAAAGACATAAATAAATATAACGACTAAATTTAGCCGCTTGCACCCAAGTGTGACTTGGACGCCCAATAGAAGCAAAATGATTAATAAGAGAAAAAATGCAATAATAAAATATACTAAAAATAATTGAGCACAATCAGAATCTATGGCAAGGTATACTTGCCTGCGGTGCGAGAAGGGCAATCCAAGAGTAGCAAGTGTCAGCACCAAAACTCACAAATCACAGATGACTCCAGACGCTGAAACAAACATAAAAATGATCTCGGTGAAGAAGATATACCTAGGAAATGCCTATCCAAAAGTCTAATTCTGGAACAGGGGCAAAATCATAATTTTAGGTCAAAACGATATCCGCCGTTGGACCCGCTTTGTACCGAAACGCGTGCCAAAGTCTATGGTCTCTAAAGTTGTCAAACTATGTCTACGATTTCAGTTTGAGGTGAGGAACTCAATGGTATGTCCAGTTTTGGATTCCGATGAGCCGTGTACAAATTTGCCCGTTTTAGTGGGTCACGGGCCCGCCAAAAAGGGGTTCCGATTCGACCTTCTCAGAATCGAACCAAACTTGGCATTGTAAAACCCCTAAATTTCTACTAATTTTTTTATTATTTATTTATTTAATTTACATGGATTTAAAAATTTTGGTATTGTATGTCACGTAGTCGTATTGTACGTCGTATACGAAATTTTTGTTTGCTCGACGAGTACGAATATGTGCGAGCGTACACATCTTTTTGGAAAAATATTTTTATTTTTATTGTTTCAAGAAAATATGTATAATAATTATTTTTAGCTATCAAAAATTCTAAATTTATATTTTTATTTTTGAAAGGCTTTTGACAGTTATATTAATAAAATATATTCTAATAAAATGGTATGATAGAAGAGTGTATATTTGCAATATTATTTGTGCATACATATTTCTTAATTAATTATTAGTTTATTTTGACAAATAATAATGTAATTTTCGAAATTATTATTTATAGTATTTTGGAAAATATATTTTGAATTTATTATGGCAATTTAAATCATGATTTGAACTTATGTATTTATTTAAATAGTTAAATAATTGATATTTGAATTATTGATTTGATTTTAAACTAGGAGAATTAAATTAAATTTACTTGGATTTGATTTGAGATTTGATTTATTAAATTGATTTAAATTAGTAATAGAATAATCTATTTTGGGGTTTAAATTATTCCAAATCCTATCCAAAGTGGGAATTCCCACATCCTATAAATATAGGCAGGTACTCCTCCACATTATTCATCTCCCACAAAATTTCTTCCACAAAGTCTCCAACCATGGTGCGTGCCCCGTGTCCGTATTCCACCATCCAATTTCTTATTCCATATTTTTACAGATACAATCTTTCTTGTGTCGGACACACCCCGACATCAATGAATTACCTAATCTAAACTCTAAACCTAGTTTATTTCTCTGCCCTCCGCCGTGCCGGGTCTCGCCCAACCATCGACACTCACGACCAGCCTCCCTAGTTCCGCCGTACAATCGCGACCACCATCCAACCCGGACCACCACCGTACTCACCACCAGCACAGACCTTACTCTCCCTACACCGCCACCTACGGCACCACCCGCCGTCACCTGACCACCCACTTCGGCCAACGTCACCAGACATCCACCACCACCAGCCACCACCGTCACCATCGACACCACCACCATCATCAGCAGTACCCCGCCGTCGTCCTCACACAACCAAACCCGACCGAACCCTCCGCCACCCGGCAACCATCACCGCCTCCACCGTGACCATCACAGCCCAGCCTTCCCGACCATCCCAACCACCAGGACCGCCACCGCAACCGGCCACCCCTGCCACCACAGCCTCCAAAAAATTCACAGATCCAACCCACAGCAAAAAAAAAAAAAAGAAAAGAGAACCACCACTGCCACGCCTTACCTTCGCCGAAGCCCGCCGATCCGCCGCCCGTCGTCGAATCCTGACCCCCAACCGCCGCTAGGGCCTCGCCACCACCGCAGAAACCCTAAAACCCCGCCGCGTCTTCTCCGTGTGTGCGCGCGCGCAAACTTCCATCCACCGCGCCCATTCTCGTCGTCCGCCGTGTCGAGTCCGGCCACCTCGCCGAAACAGCCGCGCCCAGCGCTCCACTCCTCACACTCCGCCGGTGCTAGCCCTAGCCGCCGCCCCCTTCCAGTGCAGAGCCCCGACCGACCTCTTCCCTCCGTCTTGCCTTGGCCGGACCAACTCCCCGCTTCCCACCGTTCCTCTCCGTCTTCCTCCGCCCGCGCGTGCTCGAGCTCCGCCGCCTCCCGTAACCTTCTTCCTCCGCCCCATTTTTTTCACCGCCTCTCCTCTCTCTCTCCCTCTAGCTTCGCTCTCTCGCACTCTTTCTCTCTCTCTCCTCCATCTTCCCACTCTCATTTTCCCTTTTTTAGAATTCTTTATTTTTGGGTTAAGAGCAGCAGACTGCTGCAATGTTCGTATTTTATCATTATTTTATTTTATTTTATTTTATTTACTGTTTGTTTTTTTTATGTGTGCTTTTGTATTTAATATTATTATTATTATTATCTTGATTGGACTAAATAGTGAGGTTGAGCCCAGTATAGGTTTTGGGCCTTGGTCTATTAAGATGATTCTTTTTATTTTAAATTATTTGGGCTTTAACTTTTGAGTTTTTGGTGTATTATAAATTCTATTTCTTTGGCCAAAACGTATATTTATACTATATATTTATGTATCGTTAATATGTATATATAAATTTTGAATACTATCTTATGATATTTTAGAATGTGGTTTTAAACTAAAATATTTAGTGACAACTTTAGAATTTTAGTCCTAGATGACTTATTAGATTTTTACCATGTCTATTTAAATTATTTTAAATAATACAATTTTCAAGTATTTGTGAAAAATTTTCTTAATAGTTTCTAAATAATTTCTAAATATATTTTACTAATATAGAATTTTATTATTCCTTCGATTATCTTCCAGTCCATGGCCAATCCCGACATTCACATTTTCTCGTATATTTCGAGACTACCTTATGTCCACCCTAACTAAGTTGACCGTTCTGGACCCAATGGAACTGCCCGTGCCACCGTCAGAGCTTCCCTTATGTAGTTGTCGCACCGAAGTCGCAGATCATGCCACCTTGATTATCGCAGCACACCAGGCATAATACCAGGCAAGACACCTTGCCATTAGCTGTTTATTTATTTTTAGCTCATATTTCATGCATGTTCATTATTTTCTTTATGCATAATAAACAGTGATACCTGGCATAACTGTTAGAACTTATTGTTCATTTATTTTCCTGCTATGTATTATTTTTCTCAAATTAAACCTAGATTTAAGGGACCACCTTGTGTGTTGCATTCATTGGCCTTAACACGTTGCAAATACGAAGTTGTGTATCGCATATAGAACACGAAAGTGCGTGATTGGCTGGCCACCAGTACGTACAAGCCGTGCGATACGAATAACCGCTAATAGAGGTTGCATGCTAGTTTGACTTAGCGGTTATAGTGGTTTGTGTTGTGGATACAACACAGTAGGCATTGGGTGGGGAGGACAATTCCTTAGCGTATGGGCTTCGATGCACTTCCCTTGTGACCCGGACTCTCCGCTGGAGATACGGGGTTGATGACCCAAGATTACTGACGGCCACTGACGATTCTGTGGAACGTCATGCTCTTCCTGCTGGGGCCTCTGGTGCCCAAGAGGGGACTACGCCGATCCTATTCAGCCAGGGCCCTTGCGTAGGAAGGATTGTTCTTAACAACATTTCACTTAGAATGGTAGGCTACCCTATCCGTTAGGTACGAGTACTTTTGGTTTGGGTACTTGTATCTGACCGTGGCTTGGAACAATAACTTGTCACGGATTAGTTCGTCACATCTTGTCCTTGTTTGGTTGTAGGTGTGACTTACTACTTCGGTGAGAAGGTATTGAACCTTGTTGGAGTCCGGATACCATATCGGGTTCTTAGCGTGGAAAGATACGTCGTCGTGAATTAGTTTACCATCTTCTGTCCTTGTTTGGTTGGGGGGATGGTACGCTCGTTCAGTAGGTGCGTATTGGAATATGTTATAATTCGATTTACTTATTTATTTGAGCAATATTTATTCAGTTTATATGGCGTGATATTATGTGTCTTGTTACGTCCCTCTGAGGACCTGGTTATCTCCCCAGGTGTGTCCTATTATCTTTCGCAGGTGCTCTAGCTCTAGCCGTGATTCGCTCTATTTCTTCGAAGATGATTGCTTTTTGGTCATCTTCGCTTCGCTCGCCACTTATTTCATTTTCTATGTACTTTTTCTTATTTGTTGGTAGTAGATTTGTCTCCGCCCAACATATTGTATCAAGACAAATTCATAGTTGATTATATAATATCTTTTATTCTTGTGGATGAGATTAGTTTTGGTTCTACTGCATTTTACAGCTTATGTATTTATACGAGGCTTCCATATATTGGAGTATACTTCGTATGAATACAGCTGGCATGTCTACGTTCCTAGTCCTACGTATTTTGGGACTGGGGCGTTACATGTTTTTGTGGTGGCCCATGCAGGTCGGATAAATTGTTTGGTTACTTTACCGTACCAAGCAAGCCTGCGTATAGGATTAGAAGTCTAGGATCTCATCCACATACTTGACCACTTTCTTCAATCTACCGTTTGACTCATCGATTGCATCTTGCTTGATTCCTTCTATCATTATCCTTCCTTCGTGCTTACTAGAGGTTGACTCTATTAGTTAGTTGTCCCAAACACCATTAGTTTAAATTAAGTTGGGTAGAATACCTTATGAACTAGCAACCCTTTGACCTAGTGACCTATAGTAGCAAGCTTATTTAGATCCTAGAATCTAGAGGACCTAACCCGCCTAGCCAACCAAGGACTTGGACAAGAAGACTATAGGACAACTGTATGACTTAGAATCAGTCTGCTTTTTATCTAAATATCTCGTACCTATGATTTTACCACCTTGACTAAATGACGCTAATGTAGCCTAGTTTTTGCAAGCTTACCTTTTATCGAGCTTGTTCAAGACATATGTTATTGGAAGAGCTCCCACTAACATGTTGTCTAATCAGAACCGGTGCATAATGGGGACATAACTAAACTTGTCCTTTAGAATCCCATCCACGACTGCCTTGACAATTCCTTTGAAATTCTTTTCGGTCGTCTTTGAATCACGTACTCGATAAGATCGCCTTTTGAACCCTTAAAGCTTTCGCCTTCACCTATTCTAGAAGGACGAACGCGTTATACTAGTATCTCCTCTAGCCCTTCTATCGATAATGACCATATCACTCTATGATTGCTACTCGTCCTTTCTCGACCCTATCATGACATTCCAATTCACTTAATATAGAAGTGAAATCTAATTCGTTCTTTAAAATCGTGCCCTCAAGAGACCATAACTTTAAGGCCCCTAATTTATTTTATTTGAACCTATACTAATCTTTATTGCGCGTATTCTTCTTAAACATTTTTCTTCTTGCGTTAATCCATGACTATCTTCGCCTTATTGAAATCACGACGCTAATGCAATTTTTCATTAAGCGTCGTTCCCTTGTCTTGATTTGACTATACTTCCTTATCGATACCCCTTGTGCCTTTCACCCCTCCTAATTCTTAATTTCGAGGACGAAATTCTTTTAAGTTGGGTAGGATGTAAAACCCCTAAATTTCTACTAATTTTTTTTATTATTTATTTATTTAATTTACATGGATTTAAAAATTTTGGTATTGTATGTCACGTAGTCGTATTGTACGTCGTATGCGAAATTTTTGTTTGCTCGACGAGTACGAATATGTGCGAGCGTACACATCTTTTTGGAAAAACATTTTTATTTTTATTGTTTCAAGAAAATATGTATAATAATTATTTTTAGCTATCAAAAATTCTAAATTTATATTTTTATTTTTGAAAGGCTTTTGACAGTTATATTAATAAAATATATTCTAATAAAATGGTATGATAGAAGAGTGTACATTTGCAATATTATTTGTGCATACATATTTCTTAATTAATTATTAGTTTATTTTGACAAATAATAATGTAATTTTTGAAATTATTATTTATAGTATTTTGGAAAATATATTTTGAATTTATTATGGCAATTTAAATCGTGATTTGAACTTATGTATTTATTTAAATAGTTAAATAATTGATATTTGAATTATTGATTTGATTTTAAACTAGGAGAATTAAATTAAATTTAATTGGATTTGATTTGAGATTTGATTTATTAAATTGATTTAAATTAGTAATAGAATAATCTATTTTGGGGTTTAAATTATTCCAAATCCTATCCAAAGTGGGAATTCCCACATCCTATAAATATAGGCAGGTACTCCTCCACATTATTCATCTCACACAAAATTTCTTCCACAAAGTCTCCAACCATGGTGCGTGCCCCGTGTCCGTATTCCACCATCCAATTTCTTATTCCATATTTTTACAGATACAATCTTTCTTGTGTCGGACACACCCCGACATCAATGAATTACCTAATCTAAACTCTAAACCTAGTTTATTTCTCTGCCCTCCACCGTGCCGGGTCTCGCCCAACCATCGACACTCACGACCAGCCTCCCTAGTTCCGCCGTACAATCGCGACCACCATCCAACCCGGACCACCACCGTACTCACCACCAGCACAGACCTTACTCTCCCTACACCGCCACCTACGGCACCACCCGCCGTCACCTGACCACCCACTTCGGCCAACGTCACCAGACATCCACCACCACCAGCCACCACCGTCACCATCGACACCACCACCATCATCAGCAGTACCCCGCCGTCGTCCCCACACAACCAAACCCGACTGAACCCTCCGCCACCCGGCAACCATCACCGCCTCCACCGTGACCATCACAACCCAGCCTTCCCGACCATCCCAACCACCAGGACCGCCACCGCAACCGGCCACCCCCGCCACCACAGCCTCCAAGAAATTCACAGATCCAACCCACAGCAAAAAAAAAAGAAAAGAAAAAGAAAAGAGAACCACCACTGCCACCGCCTTACCTTCGCCGAAGCTCGCCGATCTGCCGCCCGTCGTCGAATCCTGACCCCCAACCGCCGCTAGGGCCTCGCCACCACCGCAGAAACCCTAAAACCCCGCCGCATCTTCTCCGCGTGTGCGCGCGCGCAAACTTCCGTCCACCGCGCCCATTCTCGTCGTCCGCCGTGTCGAGTCCGGCCACCTCGTCGGAACAGCCACGCCCGGCGCTCCACTCCTCACACTCCGCCGGTGCTAGCCCTAGCCGCCGCCCCCTTCCAGTGCAGAGCCCCGACCGACCTCTTTCCTCCGCCTCGTCTTGGCCGGACCAACTCCCCGCTTCCCACCGTTCCTCTCCGTCTTCCTCCGCCCGCGCGTGCTCGAGCTCCGCCGCCTCCCGTAACCTTCTTCCTCCGCCCCATTTTTTTTACCGCCTCTCCTCTCTCTCTCCCTCTAGCTTCGCTCTCTCGCACTCTCTCTCTCTCTCCTCCATCTTCCCACTCTCATTTTCCTTTTTTTAGAATTCTTTGTTTTTGGGTTAAGAGCAGCAGACTGCTGCAATGTTCGTATTTTATCATTATTTTATTTTATTTTATTTACTGTTTGTTTGTTTTTTTTATGTGTGCTTTTGTATTTAATATTATTATTATTATTATCTTGATTGGACTAAATAGTGAGGTTGAGCCCGGTGTAGATTTTGGGCCTTGGTCTATTAAGATGATTCTTTTTATTTTAAATTATTTGGGCTTTAACTTTTGAGTTTTTGGTGTGTTATAAATTCTATTTCTTTGGCCAAAACGTATATTTATACTATATATTTATGTATCGTTAATATGTATATATAAATTTTGAATACTATCTTATGATATTTTAGAATGTGGTTTTAAACTAAAATATTTAGTGACAACTTTAGAATTTTAGTCCTAGATGATTTATTAGATTTTTACCATGTCTATTTAAATTATTTTAAATAACACAATTTTCAAGTATTTGTGAAAAATTTTCTAAATAGTTTCTAAATAATTTCTAAATATATTTTACTAATATAGAATTTTATTATTCCTTCGATTATCTTCCAGTCCATGGCCAATCCCGACATTCACATTTTCTCGCACATTTCGAGACTACCTTATGTCCACCCTAACTAAGTTGACCGTTCTGGACCCAATGGAACTGCCCGTGCCACCGTCAGAGCTTCCCTTATGTAGTTGTCGCACCGAAGTCGCAGATCAGGCCACCTTGATTATCGTAGCACACCAGGCATAATACCAGGCAAGACACCTTGCCATTAGCTGTTTATTTATTTTTAGCTCATATTTCATGCATGTTCATTATTTTCTTTATGCAAAATAAACTGTGATACATGGCATAACTGTTAGAACTTACTGTTCATTTATTTTCCTGCTATGTATTATTTTTCTCAAATTAAACCTAGATTTAAGGGACCACCTTGTGTGTTGCATTCATTGGCCTTAACACGTTGTAAACACGAAGTTGTGTGTCGCATATAGAACACGGAAGTGCGTGATTGGCTGGCCACCAGTACATACAAGCCGTGCGATAGGAATAACCGCTAATAGAGGTTGCATGCTAGTTTGACTTAGCGGTTATAGTGGTTTGTGTTGTGGATACAACACAGTAGGCATTGGGTAGGGAGGACAATTCCTTAGCGTATGGGCTTCGATGCACTTCCCTTGTGACCCGGACTCTCCGCTGGAGATACGGGGTTGATGACCCAAGATTACTGACGGCCACTGACGATTCTGCAGAACGTCATGCTCTTCCTGCTGGGGCCTCTGGTGCCCAAGAGGGGACTACGCCGATCCTATTCAGCCAGGGCCCATGCGTAGGAAGGATTGTTCTTAACAACATTTCACTTAGAATGGTAGGCTACCCTATCCGTTAGGTACGAGTACTTTTGGTTTGGGTACTTGTATCTGACCGTGGCTTGGAACAATAACTTGTCGCAGATTAGTTCGTCACATCTTGTCCTTGTTTGGTTGTAGGTGTGACTTACTACTTCGATGAGAAGGTATTGAACCTTGTTGGGGTCCGGATACCATATCGGGTTCTTAGCGTAGAAAGATACGTCGCCGTGAATTAGTTTACCATCTCCTGTCCTTGTTTGGTTGGGGGATGGTACGCTCGTTCAGTAGGTGCGTATTGGAATATGTTATAATTCGATTTACTTATTTATTTGAGCAATATTTATTCAGTTTATATGGCGTGATATTATGTGTCTTGTTACGTCCCTCTAAGGACCTGGTTATCTCCCCAGGTGTGTGCTATTGTCTTTCGCAGGTGCTCTAGCTCTAGCCGTGATCCGCTCTATTTCTTCGAAGATGATTGCTTTTTGGTCGTCTTCGCTTCGCTCGCCACTTATTTCATTTTCTATGTACTTTTCCTTATTTGTTGGTAGTGGATTTGTCTTCGCCCAACATATTGTATCAAGACAAATTCATAGTTGATTATATAATATCTTTTATTCTTATGGATGAGATTAGTTATGGTTCTACTGCATTTTACAGCTTATGTATTCATACGAGGCTTCCATATATTGGAGTATACTTCGTATGAATACAGCTGGCATGTCTACGTTCCTAGTCCTACGTATTTTGGGCTGGGGCGTTACAGGCATATAGGACCAAAATTTTGATCTGGACCTGTTGGCGCAAGTTTTGTCTCGAATCGACGACTGTACACGAAGTTAGGGCAAAGTTTGCAAATCGTCGATACGGGGGTATCTCGACGGATATGCGTTGATTTCTTCGCGCACACGCGACGAAACTGAGTTCCGTCAGTTCCCACACATCGGCAACGTCCATACGCACCTTTTGATGCTTATAGCGCACGACTATATCGCCCGATTTGTCGGGGCGTACGTCATATCGGGGGAAATTCTCTGAAATTAACTATTTTGAAAACAGTTTTTTGCACAAGTTTAACATGGATTTAATTCTTGCACAGAAATCAAAATACAGATCTACAAGTTGCATTTTAATCGTGGTTATGTTGTCTTCACATGTGTTCAATTAGTTTCTGAAAATCTCGACACACAGATCGGAATCTGGCTTCTAAGTTGGGGTTTTGAAACTGGGTTCAAACTCTATTTTCAACAGTTTTTGGGGCAACTTTGCCTCGATTTCTCGAGCAATCCCTTGGGGTTCCCATAATTCTATTAGAAGGAGATTGGAGGGGTTCATATGGGCTACACACAGGAGTTTATAATTCGAGAAATCATCAAGCATGCGTGAAGAAAGGAGGATTGGAAGAAGGGTACCTCGCTGTTGGCAAAACTGAGACTGTACTGGTGTGCGGTCGGCCTGGGCTGTCCGGCAGTGTTTGCGCGGTGGTGCGGAAGTGCCAGCGGCCAGGGTAGTTTTCCTGGTGTTCGAGATGGAGAGAAGATATGAAGGGTGAAGAGTTATGAAGGGTTAGGGTTTCAGTTGATGTTGGTTTTATATACTGCCGCCGCATGCTGTCTTCTAATAGTTTTAGGATTTAGAATATGGGAGGGGCTCGGGTTGCTACACTAGGCTTGGGTTTGCTAACAATTGGCTGCTGTGTTAAGTTAGTGGTTTCAGGAATATGGGGGTCGGGCCCCCCCCCCCCCCCCGCAGCTTTAGCTGCTGCTGATGGTGGGGGGGGGGGTCGGCCACCATAAATGCTTTTTTTTACAATATATATATATATATATATATATATATATACATATTATATATATCTATAATTACGTACATATACCAATTAATTCTAAATAATATAGAAAAATAATTTTTAAAGCACTAAAATAATTAGAAAATATTGGGGGTTTACATCCTACCCAACTTGAAGAAAATTTCGTTCTCGAAATTAAACTAAGGTCGGGGGATCAAATGCAATACAAGGAAATTAATAGTAACTTAAGAGCTGAAAATGCAAGATATACCTTCATCTTCGAACAAATGCGGGTAGCGATTTCGGATGTCGTCCTCGCGCTCCCAAGTAGACTCCCCTGGCGAGTGGTCCTTCCATGCCACACAAACCAATGGAATAGATTGATTCCGCAACACCTTCACTCGGCGATCGAGGATACCTACAGGTTGCTCTTCGTACGACAAACTCGGTCCAACTGTGATCTCGGAGTGATTGAGCACATGATTGCTGTCCGCCACGTACCTCCTCAACTGATATACATGGAATACGTCATGCACTCCCTCCAGCGACGGTGGCAAGGCCAATCTATAGGCAACCTCTCCAACACGTTCCAAGACATCGAAAGGCCCGATATACCTTGGACTCAACTTGCCACGTCCTTCGAATCGAATCGTGCCTCTAGTGGGGGATACCTTCAAGAACACATGGTCTCCTTCTTTGAACTCTAAGGGTCGACGAAGATTATCTGTCCACTGCTTCTGACGATCCTGCGCTGCTCGTAGGTGGCCCTGAATTTTATTCACTGTCTCCACTGTGCTCAAGACTAACTCGGGACCCAATAGCTGTCGCTCTCCTATGTCGCTCCAACAAACAGGAGACCGACACTTCCTACCATACAATGCCTCAAACGGAGCCATTTGAATGCTCGCTTGATAGCTATTGTTGTAGAAAAACTCAACAAGATAAAGATGGTCCTCCCATGAACTGCCAAAGTCAAGCATGCATGCTCTCAACATATCCTCTAGCGTCTAAATGGTACGCTCCGACTTGCCGTCTGTCTGCGGATGGTATGATGTGCTAAACTTCAATCGAGTGCCCAAACTCTCTTGCATGCTCCTCCAAAAGTGTGAGGTAAATCTCGAGTCACGGTCCGACACAATACTAACAGGTACACCATGCAATCTCATAATCTGCTCCATATACATCTCTACCAATACCTCTGTCGACTGGCCCACTCTAAAAAGTAAGAAATAGGCTGACTTCGTAAGTCTATCAACAATCACCCACACTGCGTCACGTCCCCTAGGACTCCGAGGAAAACCCGTGACGAAATCCATAGTAATATGCTCCCACTTCCACTCGGGAATGGGTAGCGGCTGCAATAATCCGACCGTCCTCTGGTGCTCCGCCTTCACTTGTTGACATACTAGGCACTTGGCAATGAAACGAGCTATCTCTCGCTTCATTCCATGCCACCAATAATACTGTCGTAAGTTACGGTACATCTTGGTTCCTCCAGAATTAATAGAGTAAGTCGAACTGTGAGCCTCTGCCATCAGCTCCTGCCGTAACTCTCCATTGGGAACATAAATGCGATCACCACATCGCAATGTCCCATCGGGGTGGATCCTCAATCCCGTCTGCTCTCCTGCTTCGGTCCTCTCCCGGAGTCGTCAAAATCTAGCATCATTAGGCAATGCTGCCTTGATGCACTCTACCAATGATGATTGTACTTGGAGGTTGGCTAATACGCCATCGGCTCCAGGTAATACTACCTCAATATCAAGCTACTCCAAGTCTCTAATTAACTCCTTCTGCGTAGTCAAAAAGTGTGCCATGGGCTTACGGCTTAATGCGTCTGCCACGACATTAGCCTTGCCCGGATGATAATGTAGCTCGATCTCGTAATCCTTCATCAACTCCAACCAGCATCGCTGTCGCATATTCAACTCCTTTTGTGTGAACACGTACTTGAGGCTTTTATGATCAGTATAGATATCAATCTTCTCGCCGTACAAGTAATGTCTCAATACTTTCAAAGCGAAGATAACAGCTGCAAGCTCTTGATCGTGGGTCGGATAATTCTTCTCATGCACCCTCAACTGTCGTGATGCATAGGCTACTACATGACCGTACTGCATCAATACGCATCCTAATCCTTTCCCGGATGCCTCACTGTAAATCACAAATCCTTCCGGGCCCGATGGTAGTGTCAAGATCGGTGCTGTGGTCAATCGCTTCTACAACTCATCAAATGCGGTTTGACACTCAGCTGTCCATACGAACTCCTGATCCTTGCAAGTTAATCGAGTCATAGGCTCCGCTATTCATGAGAAATCTTCCACGAACCGTCGGTAGTAACCCGCAAGTCCGAGAAAACTTCTCACCTCAGAAGCTGATGTGGGAGCGGGCCATGATTCGACTGCTGTGATCTTCTCTGGATCCACTGATATACCATCACCCGTAACAACATGACCGAGAAATGATACCTCCTTAAGAAAGAAATCACACTTGCTAAGCTTCGCGAAGAGTCTCTCATTCCTCAATGTTCCCAAAACTATCCGTAGATGCTGTTCATGCTCCTCTTGACTCTTGGAGTAAATCAAGATATCATCTATAAAGACTACTACAAATTTGTCCAAGTACGGGTGAAAGATCTTGTTCATTAAATTCATGAAAACTGCGGGAGCATTGGTCAAACCGAAAGACATAACCAAGAACTCGTAGTGTCCATACCTTAATCGAAAAGCCGTCTTTGTAATATCTTCCTTCCGAACCTTCAATTGGTGATAGCCTGATCGTAAGTCGATATTGGAGAATACTTTTGTTCCACTCAGTTGATCAAATAGATCGTCTATATGCGGCAATGGGTACTTGTTCTTCACTGTCACTGCATTCAATGCTCTGTAGTCGATGCACATGCGTAAGGTCCCGTCTTTCTTAGGCACAAAACGAACGGGTGCTCTCCACGGTGACGTACTGGCATGAATAAAGCCCTTCTCTAATAAGTCATCAATCTGCGTCTTCATCTCTACCAACTCCTTGGGTGCTAGCCGATAAACTCGAGATGAAATAGGCTCGGCTTCCGGAATATGCTCAATAGAAAACTCAATGTCTCGGTCAGGTGGCAGTCCTTGCAATTCCTCGGGGAATACATCCTCGAACTCGATGATGATAGGGTGCTGAGAGGTGTCTTGCATCATCATGTGAGTCCTCGATGCAGGTGCATCGCTCCTCAAGGCTTCCTCTTTGGTGAACTCGAACTCCGCATCACTTGGTAGTCTAAAGACGATACTGCCCCTATGGCAGTCAATGAGAGCGAAATGCTGGCTCAACCAGTCCATTCCAAGAACCACATCGAACGTCGGTATCGAAAATACAAGAAGTCGTGCCTTCATCTCTCTACCATTTATCACTACAGTATAATTTCTACAAACACCACTAACAGGTACTACTCCTCCTCCAGTGAGAATTCTAATATTTTTAGATAAAGATGACATAGGTAAACTGTGTCTGGTGGCAAAGCTAGTGGCTATGAATGAATGGGTGGCTCCAGTGTCAAATAATGTAATGGCAGAAAATGATGCAACTAAAACCATACCTGCTATGACGTCCACCTCTGGTTCTGCCTCCTTTGTAGCTAGTGCAAAAGCCTTTCCAACTCTCTGGTTGCCCGCATGTGCCTTAGCCTGTTGAAATTGGGCTACCTGAGGGGGTAAAGGTGGTCACGGTGCTCCTGGTCCTGTAATAGCTGGCCTCTGCTGCTGATTATGTGGAGTAACCCTCTGAAATAAGCAATCCTTAGCCTGGTGCTGATTTGACCAGCAAACCAAATAATGCCCCAATCTTCGTCTACAATCTCGCAAAACATGACCAACTTTACCACAGTAATGGCAAGTAACCTTCTCCTGTGTCTGGTATGGCCCTGTCCTCTGCTGATGCTGATGTGTGGGAGGACGTCTCACTGGCCCTCTTGTAGTGGCCTTAGCTGATCCTATAGTCGATGTAATTCGTCGATTTTTCTTCTTACTTATGGCCTCCTGAGTTCTAGCCTCTGCCAGAACAGCTGCTTGGGAGACCCTCGACTCGGAGCTGGTGTACCTCTGCAACTCTATACTTAAGCCTCTATGAAATCGTTTGGCTTTCTCCAGCTCTGTCGTAACCAACCCTGGTGCGAAACGACTCAGTCGGCTAAACTCGGCGTCGTACTCGTCAACTGTCATATTTTTCTGCTCCAAGTGTAGAAATTGGTCATATAGAGCATCCTTGGCAGTGTCGGAGAAAAACTTCTTATTGTACAGTTCTTTGAATTCCTCCCATGTCTGATCAACTTCTAGCCGTCTTTCCTCTGCGGCCCACCAATCATAAGCATTTTCTTTCAGCTGCAACTTCACTGTCGTCATCCATAGATCTGCGGATAACTCTGAAGCCTTCAGAAGATTTTCTGTCTTAACCAACCAATTGGTGATCCAATGATGTCTTTAGTACCCTTGAAGTGTAGAGGATTCATGTTGCGGAATGCTTCGATGGAACCCACAGAGGCTTGCGGTGCTCGGGCCAATGCTATCTCTAAACTCCTCCTGATGGCCTCGCTCTGCTGCATCTGAGCCTGTACCAGGTTTTGGAGAATCTTCTCTGTGGTAGCCCCACCAGTCTGAGGCATGGGATACTGTGGGGACAGGTATGGCACCTATGGCATGATCTGTGGGGCACCATGTGGCCCGTACTGTGGAGGATATGAAGGATATGGAAAGGGATATGGTGGGGTGTATGGATACTGAGGTAGATTCTTTGGAGGATACTGGGGTGGATATGATGGTGGATATGGTGATGGATATGGCGGGGGCTGCTGGGCGGATAAGATGGTGGATACTGTGGTGGCTGTTGTGGTAGATTTTGGGATGGAATCAGTGGTGGGAACGGAGGTGGATAAGGTGGTGGTGGTGGTAGGTACTCTCCCTGGGGTGCAGGATCCTCGGGGCCAGTCTGCTGAGTCGTAGCTGGGGTCATCACTGGCTGGAGGGATGGCCCGGATGGTGCTGGAGTGGTCAGGGACATAGCTGGCTGCTGCGGATTCACTGGTTCCTCTTGAGCAGTAGTGTTCCCGTCAGTAATGTCAAGGAGAGTAGTGAGACCGCTACGAAGATTCATCCTATATTGGCACAAAAATTAGAGTTGGTTAGAACAATTTCAAGCTGAAGGAAATTCAATAAGTTTATAGTAAAAGAAGATGGAGTAGAGATCAAAAAAGGTAGTAGTAAGTGGATGAGATCCTATATCCTATTCCTAGTTTACAGGCTTGTTGGGCACAGTCATGTAACCCAACAATATTATTTGAGGACCTGTATGGGCCACCACAAAAACATGTAATGCTCCAGTCCCAAATACGTAGGACTAAGTACGTAGACATGCCAGCTGTACTTATACGAAGAATACATCATTATATGGTAATCCCCGTATTGGTTCATAAGCTGTAATAATAATACATGATAAGTCACAATAATATAACTAAATCTCATCCACAGCTCAGCACAGAGAATATAATAAGTCCACTAAATAAGATAAATGATGATATCAAAATATAGGCGGGTAGACATTCCCATCCAAACAGCTGTAGAAAAATAGTCTCAACTAAATAGAGTCCAACCTCCTCAAACAGCAAGAAAGATGATAAAATATGTCCAATACATGGTCTCAGATAATAAAGAATAAAACTAAGTATGGGCAGGAGATGTCTCGTCACCGATGTATGATGGATCCAATGCGGCACCGTACTCCTCTGGATAGTCCTGCTCGTCTAATCCTGGAGAGATCACCAGGTCCTCAGAGGGACGTAACAAGATACAGAAAATATGCCAAGTAACTGAATGTGTAAAAATATGCAACTATGACTCTGCAGGATCTCCTAACCGTCTATGTGAGATGCACTTTAGAGGACAATGTTCTACGCAGGGGCTGTAACGGATTCACGCACGCAAGTAATAAAGAGTGGCCGTCAAGTAGCGCTCATCCGAGACACTATCGGTCGGGGCAGAAAGTAGTACTCATACAAGTCACTCTCGGCCCCAAAGTGTGTAAAAAATAAATGTAGCCCCTACTCTAGTAGCCGACCCCTCCCCCTAACTGCTCCTGTCCAAGATGTATCCACAGCCTGTCCAGTTGGCAAATGCTACGGCTTCTAACTCAACCCACTAGTAGCAGTTACCTCCTAACCTTCGCACGTCCCGTACGTATCGATGGCCAGTCGAGTATGCAGGTTCGTGTCCTATATAAACTCACTCATCATGTGATACACATGTGTCAAGGCCATAGGAGATATGAAAATACCCCACATACTCATAGGGTAGTCAACTGACACAAGGTCGACATACAAATAAAGACATAAATAAATATAACGACTAAATTTAGCCGCTTGCACCCAAGTGTGACTTGGACGCCCAATAGAAGCAAAATGATAAATAATAGAAAAAAATATGCAATAATAAAATATACTGAAAATAAATGAGCACAATCAGAATCTATGGCAAGGTATACTTGCCTACGGTGCGAGAAGGACAATCCAAAAGTAGCAAGTGTCAGCACCAAAACTCACAAATCATAGATGACTCTAGACGCTGAAATAAACATCAAAAATGATCTCGGTAAAGAAGATATACCTAGGAAATGCCTGTCCAAAAGTCCAATTCTAGAATAGGGGCAAAATCGTAATTTTGGGTCAAAACGATGTTCGTCGTTGGACCCGCTTTGCACCGAAACGCGTGCCAAAATCTATGGTCTCTAAAGTCATCAAACTACATGTCTACGGATTCAGTTTGAGGTAAGGAACTCAACGGTATGTTCAGTTTTGGATTCCGATGAGCTGTATACAAATTCGCCCGTTTTGAGTGGGTCGCGGGCCCGCCAAAAAGGGATTCCGATTCGACCTTCTCAGAATCGAACCAAACTTGGCACACAGGACCAAAATTTTGATCCAGACCAATTGGTGCAAGTTTCCTCTCGAATTGACGACTGTACACGAAGTTAGGGCAAAGTTTGTAAATCATCGATACAGGGGTATCTCGACGGATACGCGTTGATTTCGTCGCGCACACACGACGAAACTGAGTTCCGTCAGTTCCCACACGTCGGCAACGTCCATAAGTGCCTTTCGATGCATATAGTGTGCGACCATGTCGCCCGGTTTGTCGGGGCACACGTCGTATCGGGGGAAATTCTCTAAAATTAACTATTTTGAAAATAGTTTTTCGCACAAGTTTAACACGGATTTAATTCTTGCACAGAAATCGAAATACAGATCTACAGTTGCATTTTAATCGTGGTTATGTTGTCTTCACATGTGTTCAATTAGTTTCTAAAAATTTTGATACACAGATCGGAATCTGGCTTCTAAGTTGGGGTTTTGAAATTGGGTTCAAACTCTGTTTTCAACAGTTTTTGGGGCAACTTTGCCTCGATTTCTCGAGCAATCCCTTGGGGTTCCCAGTATTCTATTAGAAGGAGATTGGAGGGGTTCATATGGGCTACACACAGGAGTTTATAATTCGAGAAATTATCGAACGTGCGTGAAGAAAGGAGGATTGGAAGAAGGGTACCTCGCTGTTGGCAAACTGAGACTGTACTGGTGTGCGGTCGGCCTGGGCAGTCCGACAGTGTTTTTGCGGTGGTGCGACACCGCCAGCGGCCAGGGTAGTTCGCCTGGGGTTCGAGATGGAGAGGAGATATGAAGGGTGAAGAGTTATGGAGGGTTAGGGTTTCGGTTGATGTTGGTTTTATATACTGTCGTCGCATGCTGTCTTCTAATAGTATTAGGATTTAGAATATGGGAGGGGGGGCTCGGGTTGCTACACTAGGGTTGGGTTTGCTAACAATTGGCTGCTTTGTTAAGTTGGTGGTTTCAGGAATATGGGGGTCGGGCCTCCTCGCAGCTTTAGCTGCTGCTGATGGTGGAGGGTTCGGCCACCATCAATGCTTATTTTTTACAATATATATATATATATATATATATATATATATATATATATATATATATATATATATATGTGTGTGTATATATTCACAAATTTTTTTTCTATAAGTCGTAATTAAGTATCAAAATATTTTGTAACAAAGGTATGCTATATTTAGTAGTATTTAAAATATCAAGCACACAAACATACATATATTATATATATCTATAATTACGTACATATACCAATTAATTCTAAATAATATAAAAAAATAATTTTTAAAGCACTAAAATAATTAGAAAATATTGGGGGTTTACAGACTTGATTTTCATCCAAACCTTTCATCATAGCTCATATCACAGACATATTCCCCAAAAAATATCATAGGAGGGACTGGATTTCTGATCGCCATCATAGTCTGGGCCTTCGTCCTGATCATCTCTTTGCTCAAACCTAGCAACTGAAGAAGACCCACTTTCATCCATCGGTTGAGGACGAGCAGGGGACACCGTTGTTATGTCCACCTCTTTAGACGAAGAAGCACCTACCGCGACCGTGACTTCAACGTCCTGTGCAAAGGACAAACGCAAGGATGAGAGAGCGTTATTTGTAGATATCACGAATACTGGTTCTACCAAAATGGCTATGGAATCCAGAAAGGGGTCTACCTCCGAGATAATAATGGCCTGTGACACCGTTTCACTCCTCTGAATCTGACGATAAGATATTCTGGGAGGAGGCGAGCCGACGCTGACATCCGTGACCTTCTTTCTCCCTCTGGAGACAACAATCTTCTTCCTTTTGTACTGTTGAACCAGATTAGTGGAAGCTTTCCTTATGTGAGGAGTATCAGGAAGAGGATCTTCAGCATCCTCCCTCTGAGGTACTGTAACAACCGGCTCCTCAACAGCAACTCTATGTCGTGGCGCTGTAGCCGGCTCAGCTGAGGGTACGGCACCTTCTCTTCTGTGACCCCCCATTGTGCGCACTCGTCCTATATCGACTAGAGTGGGGGCAAGCCTAGTCCTTGATATTAAATTTTGCTCACGGACATACCGAGGATGAAGGGTATTGACCTGAATATAGAACTTGGCAGCAACAAAGAGCATATAGGTTTCAGGCTTATCTTCTGGCAAGGTAAAAATTACCCCCGTACATCCGGCATTGTAGTAACCCTATGCACGTGCCCCATCGATCAGGCTTCCTATCGACTGTAGATGAGGGCTGGGGTTGCCAAAAAGAAGCTGGCTGTAGCCAAACTTCCATGCAAAGTGATCGGCAGATAAGGTTCCAGGAAAGTGTGGTTCCTATTCCTGAGCACCAGATGGAAAGGCCTGATGGACTGGAGCCAACGGAATGCCCTAAAAGGAAGGCTAACAGTGAGTGCTCCTCATCTACTAAAGTGTCTCCTGCACGGCCACTACCAGACGGAGGTGACACTCTGAAGAACTCATAATTATTCAAGAAACATAAAGCCTTCCTGCAAACAGGTACCCCTGCGACGGTCCAGTCTGCATCTTTGAATTTTCGAAGAAAGGCATCTCCCGCCAAAGAGTCTGCCATCAGCCTGATATTCATCAATCTGGGACAGTACAGCAACAACCATCCCATCAGCAAATGAAAGGAAAATTCAGTCCTGATAAAGTCCTTTCTACCATCAGGTGTCACCGCGTTAACAACAAAGTGTCGTAAGTCTCGTCGTTTGGCACAGACCATCGCAGGAAGCAGGGCAAGCTGGTATCCAAATGCCAGCTTTATAGCCGGAAGTATCATACCCCGACTTATCCTTTCAATAGACCCTGAACTACCATGGACTACACAATCACGAAGCTATGTCATCAGAAAGACGGCTAACACAGCCTTTTCCAACAACTTAAACTCAGCCTGCCTGAAGAAATGATAAACCGGGAAGTTGCCCTCGGGATCATCACTAACTTCAGTGTCTACTGCCCTGTGATCTGTCATCAGTTGTTCTATTTCAGATTTCGTCGAGGGCTTGCGAGTCTAGAAAAAGACTAGGCCGTCTCCTTCTTCTCTAATAAAGATGTAGTTGGTCCAAGCTCTCGTATGGGGAAGGAAACCCTCAGTCTTACCCTTCTTTGTGACCTGGTAATAAATGAAGAGGTGACAGAGTAAATCTTTGTACACCTCCATCATCTCGGAGTTCTTTCTCTCCAAATCTAAGAGCTCCTCAACACAGGGGACGTATTCTTCGTATAGCTCGGTCCCCAGGGAAGTTTTGATATTGCATGCATCTTTTGAAGAGCCAGACCCATCTCCCCACCCGGAGTAAAGAAGGTACATGTGTGATAGTTGTAAAACTCCACCAACGAGATAAACATAGGCCAATTAACCTTTATGCCATATTGGGTGGCTCTAACAGCATAAAAAAAGGTCGATAGCTTTTAGGGTTGCCTCGAAGTCATAAGCGCCCATTCAGTAAGGTTGCTCCAGAATGGGACAGAGTATCTCCAACCTTCCATCCGCAACTTCCCTCCAGAATAGACTCCTTCTTTGACAGCATTAGGTTAGAGAGAGTCTCAGCAGCATAAGGGTGAAGATCAGTCGGGACATCGTTATTATGGCCTCAGGATGCATCCCCCTCATGGAGTAGGACATTGTAGCTTCCCTTTTCGGATATTTGAAATATTTTATTTTATTTATTTTATTTAAATGGTAATGTTAGATTTTTATAAATAATTAATAGTTAATTATTACGGTAGGTGATTTAGTCATGGTTAGGAATTTGAGTACAAGGTGACTAAAAATTATGGTACAGATAGTGCAGTGGTGTGCTTTGACTAGTGTATTATCCCTGGTAGGGAAGGCCGAGCCATAGTGATGTCCTAACTAGGAAAACCAGACTAGTTGCGACTTAACCCCTAAAGATTAATTAATGTATTAATTAAGATTATGATTTTAGGAGACCCGGTTGTGCAAATTTAGTCCGAACTGGACCCGAATTAAGCTCAAGCCTAAGCAGCATATAGTGAGACCAAAAACGTACATGTAGGTAGGCAGATGTGTATATATACGTATTGGCAGCCATTTTATAGCCTGGTGATAAATTCTATAGTAGAAATATTAATATTGCATATTAAGTATTTTTTTATGTTATTATTATTATTGCTAATTGTAAATATAATATGTATTCTAGATGTTTCCCCATCTTCTAGCAAACAAATACAGAAAGGTAATTAGGAATTTAAGTA
>JANAVB010029213.1:0-20538 GCA_029216955.1 Iris pallida | reverse complement strand
AACATGATGCTTGACGAAGTTGATAATACTAGAAGTTTTGACTTCAGATAACGGGATTGCTTCAGCCCACTTGGAAAAGTAATCGGTTATTGCTAGAATAAACCGATGTCCTCTCGATGATGGTGGGTTAATGGGACCAATGACGTCCATGCCCCAAGCTTCAAAGGGCCATGATGCCGCTGTTGGGTGTAAGAACTCTGAAGGTTGATGGATAAAGTCTGCATGAATTTGACAGGCTTTACATTTCCGAGCATATTGAATAGCGTCAGCCACCATCGTGGGCCAATAATAACCCATACGTCGGATACGATCTTGAAGTTTAGGACCTGGTTGATGAGCTCCACAAACACCATCATGTGCTTCATGGATTATCTGTTGTGCTTCTTCACCAGCAATGCATCGGAGGAGAAGACCGTCGTAAGACCGACGATATAATGTCTTCGTCGTATGATTATAATAGAATCTGAGAGATCGACGCCGAATAGACGCTGCTTCACTCGGATTATCAGGAAGTATATCATATAAAACAAAGTCTAGAAACGGGCGTCTCCAGTCTTCAGTTATGGCTTCTGTTTCATTAGAAAAGACATATTCCATAGTAGAATCGGAAGAAGACGAGGACATTTTGTCAAACTTTAATCCAGCATCAAGGTTGAGAGAATTTTTGTCTGGTTTATAGGGAAAAGCCAAGGCCAAATTATTCTCAACACAGAATAGTTTTCGGTTATAAACCACTATCACTTGCTGACGTCTGATTGGTATAGCTAATACAGCAGCAAGATTAGCTAAAGCATCAGCTTCTGCATTATAGGCTCGTCGAACATGTTCAATAAAGAAACCTTCAAAAGATGAGGCTATAGAGAGTGATGCTCGATGATAAGGTATCAAATCCTGATGACGAACTTCATACGTTCCTCTGATCTGATTGATGATAAGCTTGGAGTCTCCATAAACTTCCAAATATTGAATATCTAGATGTTTAGCAAGTTGAAGACCGATGAGTAATGCATTATATTCGGCTATATTGTTTGAACATGATTGATCTAGAGAATAAGCCCTCTGAATAGTTAGTCCTTCTGGGGATACAAGAACAATCCCAACTCCGGCGACAATATCGCCATTAGGACCTATTCTAGATGCTCCATCAAAGAATAGACGCCAGGTAGGAATTTCTTCAGAAACTAGATTTGAATCCAGAACTTCATCTGGGATCTCATCATATAATTTAGAATCTTCTGGAACTGCATGAGCTGCCAGAAAATCAGCAAGAGCCTGTCCTTTAACTGACTTCTGAGGAATATAATACATGTCGTATTGAGCTAACAAGATTCCCCAATTAGTTAGTCTGGAATTGAGAATACCAGATTTCTTCATCATAATTCTGATGGGATTCACTCTGGAAATGACATGAATCGTTTGACCGATAATATAATGTCGCGTTTTCTGAACAACAAACATTAATGCTAAGCATTCTTTCTCGATTGGAGAATGACGCGGTTCAGCACCTGTCATTGTGCGACTGAGATAATAAATAGCCTGTTCATGGCTATCTTTATTTTTCTGGGCAAGTAATGCACCAAGAGAATGATCCATGGCTCGAACATATAGAAGGAATGGTATTCCCGAGACGGGAGGTACCAAAACTGGAGGGTTCATGAGATACTGTTTAATATCGTCAAATGCTTTTTGACATTCTTCGTTCCAAACGAAAGATACACCTTTCTTCAGAAGTTTGTTGAATGGTCTGCAGCGTCCTGATAAGTTGGAAATGAATCTCCTGATATAAGCAATTCTTCCTTGAAATCCTCGTAGCTCTTTTAAGGTGCGTGGAGGACGCATCTCTTGAATGGCTTTGATCTTCTCGGGATCCACGTGTATACCTTTAGCGGTAATGACGAAGTCGAGAAATTTACCACTAGAGACGCCCATGAAGGACTTAGTAGGGTTCATTTTAAGTTGATGCTGACACATTAAATCAAAGATAGTCTTCAAATCTTGGATATGATCCTCCTTTCGTCGACTTTTGACTGCAATATCATCAACATAGCATTCGACTATTTTTCGGAGATGTTCGCGGAATATAGTGCTCATTGCTCGCTGATATGTTGCTCCTGTATTCTTAAGACCAAACGGCATCACTGTATAACAGTATGTACCAATCGGCGTTCTGAAGGAAGTGTGTTTTTCATCATCTGGGAATATTTTGATTTGATTGTATCCCGAATACCCATCCATAAATGACATTCGTTCGAAACCACATGTGTTGTCGATCATGACATCTGTAATTGGAAGAGAAAACTCGTCTTTAGGACAAGCCGCATTGAGATCACGAAAGTCTATACAGACCCGGATCTTGCCAGTCTTTTTAAGGACAGGAACGATGTTAGCCACCCATTCAGGATGTTGTTCCTCTCGAATAAATCCAGAAGCCATAAGCTTGTTGACTTCAGCTTCAATTGCATCCATGATGTCCGGACGAAATCGTCGCTGTTGTTGTTTGACCGGTTTAGCATTTGGCATGATATTGAGTTTGTGCATTGCAATCTTTGGATCTAGTCCTGGCATATCCTCATAACTCCAGGCAAAGATATCGATATAATCATGAATAAGCTTGATCATTTCTTGCTTATCTGTTTCTGAAAGACTTTCACTGATGAATATTGGTTTAGGGGACCCTTCTTCACCAACATCAATTTGGATCAGTTTATCTTCAGTAGGAGGTTCCCTCTGCTCGAACCTGAATTCCCATTGATTATCTAATCTTTGAGCCCATTGTTCCGATTCGGGTGATATTTCAAAATCATCCTCATCTTCATCATTTTCTTGCGGGCCATCAACGGAGACCATATTGATGGATAGAATAGAACGATGGAGATCGCCAATACTTGTGTCAGAATCCCAAGAGAGGGAATCAGAAGACTCAGATCGTTCGTCTTCATCGGATTTTGAATCTTCATGGACTATGTTGATAAAGGAAGTAGGAGCAATGTAACCTAAACCACATTTTGTCCTTCCGTATTTTAATGGAGGAATTCGAACAGGCATTCTTCTTCCTTTTCCATTATTAAGACTGGTTCTAAAGTCATAACCCATATTCTTAATGATATTTTTGGATTGATGACTGTAGCGACGCAGTTGTAATCTTCCAGTATCATCGTTTGTGTCATCTTCTTCCAAGTTAGGAGGATTCTGGGGTCCTTTATAAAAGAAGATTGGATTTTCTCCCTTCTTTCTAGCAGGGACCACGAAGTATGATTTTTGTATGGGTTCCAATGATACGTCTGTATGAAGAGTTTGAACAACCCCTATAGTTAGTGACTCTAAGCTATCTAGCAATTGTAAATAACTTTGTACATGATTACAGACATCAATATACTGCAAAGGAGATGCTTCATTAATATTAGATATTGTATTTACAACAGAAGGCTGAGCCTTATCACACTTAGTCAAATTAATGACAAAAGGGGGAGAGGAAGAGCGATCAGAAGTTTTGTTTCGATTAAGATCGATAACAAAAGGCTCAGAAGAGGTGAGCTCCCTTGAAGAAGATCGTGGATAAGTAGTACGTCCACTGACTGGAATGACTAGAGTATCTGGTCTAGCCTGAGAAGGTGGAGGGGGAGTGGTACGTCCACTGACAGGAATTATCAGTGAACTTTGTGGAGCTTGGAAAGACAACACAGTAGTACGTCCACTGACAGGAATTATCAGTGAGCCTTGTTCAGATGATTTAATAGACTGCGGAGGAGTGATACGCCCTTTTACAGGAATAACAAAAGTGCCAACTTTTGCTATCTCATCATCATTATCCATAGCTTGTAAGACTTTTGAGTATTCATCTTTGTACATGCGAGCGTCATTGAAGTCAGCTTCAACTCCTTTGAATGGATAGAGATCTGCAACCTCCTTTTGAACTTCTCCATTATCATCAACATATTTGAAGAACTGATGAAGAGTCGAAGGAACGACATTATGTTCATGCAAGAATGGTCTCCCCAATAGAGCATTGTATGAGCAACCATGATTGTCGATGATGTAAAAAGTAACTTTAGTGCGAAGATCGCCTATTTGAAATTTGAGGCGAATCTTGCCCAAAGGCTCGCTTTTTCCTTGATTGAATCCCAAGATGGTAGTGATAGTGCTGGAAAGACTATGCACAGGTATCTTCAGTGCATCTAGCATAGCTTTTGGCATAATACTGAGAGCAGATCCTGGATCAATCAGGAGATGATCAACCTTCATAGAATCGATATATCCTGTATGATACAAAGGACGGTCATGTCGATTATCCTCTAGCAGCATATCGTCCTGCGTAAAGGTAATATTTGGAATAAATTCCAATACATTATGGCAATGAGAAACAGATTCTGTTTCCAACTTCTTGAGAAGAGTTAGGCAGGTTTCTGCTTGCAGCAGTGCTTCACTTAGAGTTTCTCGAGTCTCTTTAGAGAGGCGTAAGAGCTCGAAGATTGATAATTTAGCTGGGGTATTGGCTAGTTGAGCCAATATATCAAAATTATAAGGCTTTTCAAGTCCTGTAGGAGATGACTTCTTCAATGGTTTGTCGAAGCGGACTTGTTGTTTGCCTTTGTCAGCTGCTGTTGGTTTAGAAGGAACTGTCTCAACAGGAACATTTGAAGGTTCTTCAGTAGAGACTGGTGTTGGAGCTGTAACCGGAGGGACATCAGAAGTTTCTTTAGGAATTTCAGCATAATCTTTCAGATATATTTTTCCTGACCGAGTTCCAGCATTAATTTCAACTTCAGATTCTGGTTCAGGGTCTATGGAAACCATGTTGCAATTCTTTATCTTGCTCTTGGTTCTTTTATGTTTGATGAGAGCTTCATTCCAGAAACCAAGGCCAACACGAGATTGATTATGCCTCATAGTGATGGCTAAAGGTGCTCGGAGTCTTTTGCCTGAGTTCAAACTAGGAGCAGTAGCTAGATCATAACCCATCTTCGCCATCAATTCACGAGATTGTGAACTGTATAGATGAAAAGCAGGCTTGTACCTATCTTCAAATTGAGGTACAGATTTTATCTCCGTAGGGAGTGAATTTCCTGCCAAGATGAAAGTAGAGGTTAGATAAAAATCGGATGTGAAACTAGAAGTCACATTGCATGACTTAGTCTTCCCGAGCTTCTTTTTAGATGAGGGAGTCTTCCGAGGAGAAGAGGAAGACGTCTCAAACTCCGCCATTAAATCCGGGTGAATCCACATGATCTCTCCCTTCTTAGTTGTGACAGGAACAAGTCCTTCATTCTGTGCTGGTGGAATATTTACAACTTCGAGAGTTGCTTTGGGGATAGGAACAATCCCACTTTCCACCATTAAGGGAGGGAAGTCACCGAACTGCATTGATATTAAATTTGCTGTGACTGTTTTGTCTTTGGGTGTTAGTATCACAGCTCCTGATTTAATCATCTCTTGAATCTTCCCTTTTAATACATAGCAAGACCGGATTGTATGACCCAACATTCTATGATATGGACAGTATTTTGGATGATCTGTCTTATTGGCTTCATCAGGCTTTTTAATTTCTGGCAATTGAATCTTATTACCTTTGAGCAAGCATTCAAAGATACCCTGAACATCGTCATCGTCAAAAGAATATTCTTCCTTCGGTCGAGGAGGTCTCTGTTGTTGATTTGTTGGAGCTGGAGTAGCTTGGGTAGTCTTTACCTCTTGACTACTGCTTTGGAGATTGACTTCAAGAGCTTCTTTCCCTTTGCGATTGTTGGGTCGAGTACTATTGCTAGCACTCTGATTTGATTCCTTGGGAGCCATTTGTACCCCCAGACCCTTGAAGGTTTCAGCACTGACCTCGGCAGCTTTGGCACTGACGATGAATGAAGGCCAATCTTGGAACTGAGTGGACCCTGTCCACATGCTGATAATTGGTAAGAGATTCGACTTGCAAGTGTCGATAGTAACAGCATCGGGAGTTCCGAGAGGCCTTTTGAGGGCTTCTCTTCTGAATCTTTCAATGAAGTCCTCGGTGGTTTCATTATTTTTTTGTTTAATTCTTATGAGGGCTGACATGGTCATGTCATTGAGTCCTTCATAGAACCGTTCAAGAAATATTTGCTTGAAACCAGCAAATGAGGTAATGCACCCGTCAGGGAGACTTCTATACCATTCATAAGCCGTTCCTTTGAGACATCCAACGAACACCCGAGTAAGGAGGGCGTCACTTGGTTGCAGTTGATCAGTCATTACCTCAAAGTGATTAATGAACTGACTTGGGGAAGTTGTCCCATCAAAGAAAAAGATAGTCGGAGGCTTGTATTTAGGAGGATATGATACCTGCTTCCATTCTATCGGGTAAGGTTGCTTGATACCTAACCTTTGTAAGCTATCCTTCTGTTTGAATGCCTCGAATTGAGTTCGGAGATTCCTTAACTCTTCAGTAACAATTCCAGAAGATTGGGGAGTTGTAACTTGTTGAGTATAATTGGGAGGAGGGACTGCAGCATATGTACCACCCCCAGCTCCAGACTGACTTGGAGTGGGTTGTACAGGAACATTAGATTGTACCCCCGGAATAGTAGAGGGTTCCGGGTTTGGAACAACAGGAGTATTTAATATAACTGGAGGAGCTGTCTGTTGGACTTGCTGAGTTTGATGCTGAGCTTGCATAAGAGTGTGCATAGCATTCAACGTATCTGCCATAGCTCGCAACTGTTGTTCTAAGGAAGAAATCCTTTGTTCATGAGCTTCGGTGCTAGTTGAAGGTTCATGATTGCCCTCTGCCATGTAAGTAGTAATCATTCGAGGAATAGATGATGAAACAGTCTGTTCTGAATCATCACTGTGTGAATCAGTATCTTTCCCGAGGCTATTTACGGGAGTCAATACTGGAAAATTAGATTCTCCAAGGAAGTCCTCTGTAATCTCCGGATTACCACTTGGATGAGAAGAAGAAGAGACCTTGGCCAAGGCTCCGGTCCTGGATCGGGTGCCGAGATAAACACCATCTTCAGAGTCTGATATAGCATCAGACCGTATGCTACCCCCAATATTTCTGGAGGTCATGTTGACAGAAGCATAAAGAGGTTCATCTTCATCCAACATTGGTTCATACTGAATCCGTTCGAAAACAGATTGTCTTTTTGGTGAACAACAACACTGAATCACAACTCGAGGTTGGAAGTTGCAACCATGCTTTTCATGGCAAATATGAGCAATATCATAGCCTGATGGAGTGTCAATTCTCCGTTTATTTTGTAAATACTCCCAGAGATCTGTAGGAACAGATTGGGAAGTACTTGAAGATAGTTTCTGTGTAGAAACTTGTCTTTTGTTCTTCTGTCTTCTCGGTTCTCGAGTGTATAAAGACCGATTAATTTGAGCCACATAATTTTTGGCATATTCTGCATCAGGGTCTAATATACTTGTCTCAGTGGAACCGAGACGATTCTGATTAAGCTTGTTACGAAGATCCGTAGGAGATCTGACTTTGATATCAGTCTTGGATACTTGTAATTTGCCTTTCTCAGATCGAGAAATTTGGAGAGAAGGAAGATGAGTATTATTCCGACTGGGAGTCGGTAATAATCCATCTTTAGAGGAATTAGCCAAAAGGCGTTTTCCTTTGTTTGATCTAGTAAGAGTACTAGTCAAATTAACTCCAGAGGTAAAGACCTTAGGAGTAGAGGAGTTGACTAAAGAGTCTTTCTCCTTGGTTGGCACAAGATGTGCAAGTTGAGGGAGAATCAATTGTATGTTCTGTGGAAGAGAACCCCCAGCTTGATTTTGAGAAACAGTCAAAGGACTATAACTGTTAGCATACGCTGACTTCAGTTTGGACTTCTGGTCATACGCTGCCTTTTTATTAGCATACGCTGGCTTTGGCTTAGCGTACGCTACCTGATGTTGGCTTTTGTACGCTGCCTTTGCCGTACGCTGCCCTTTGAATGCCATATGCACAGAGTCATCAATGGCTAAAGAGCCGACTGCTGTCGTAAGAGTAGAGGAAGAAGGGACTTTGACATGTCCAGAGATGGTTTTCCTTGTACACGCTGACTTGGTTAAAGAACCAACTTTGTCAGCGTGACTAGGAGAAGCCACTGTTGCCGTGTTCAGAAAAGCCGAAGTGTGCTTAGTTGAAGTTGAAGACATGTTCTTGTCAGCTTGAGAAGTGACAGAAACGTCTCGGGCTGTTGAAGAAGACTTAGGGATATAGACAGAGCGTCCCTTCTTCTTGGCAGCAGGAAAAGCGAAGGAAGCAGTGCGGCCCTCCTTCGCCTTGAGCATTTCTTCATAAGCCAATTGGTCGAATTGTACAACCATCGTCTCCTTCGTCAAGCCGATCGACGAAGTATCGCATTGAGTTGTTGCTATCTCGTTGGAGGAGACAGCTTTCCCCAGCAGAGTCGCCAATTTGTTTTCCATAAATAAATTCACTTTATTTATTTTGTATCTGAGAAAATTACAACTGTAGGAATCTAATCTAGAAGACGATTACTTTATCCCTTGGACGATGCGATGAAGAAAACTCGAACTTTGAAGAACTTGGACAGCAACTGGGCAATCTCTCTGTTCTCTCTAAAATTGACTGTAGTGTCTGATGAAGATGAAGAAACTCTCTTTTATAGAGTTCAGGATAACTGTCCTTAAGCATACGCTCAGGTAGTTACTTGACGTGTGCATAACTGCAGGGATGCGTGGCAAATTCTGATGGAGACACATTAGCGTGCGGTTGAAAGTAGTGGAGCATATTCAGGAGAGATTGATGGCATGAATGCCACATTGCATAACTTCTGAAGAAGTGGATAACTGAGTGCAGGACACGTGAGAACGTGTGTTAACTGCACGTTGAAAATCATTCTGGACACAACTGCTGTGATACGCTGCCTTAGAGGAAGAGTCATACGCTAGCTTTTGAAGGCACATGTCTTGCATACACTGACTTGGACAGCGTAGAACCATATAAAGCTGATACGCTCACATTATTGACAGGAAGTCGTATGGAAACTATACGCTCACTTGACTGGGAAGGAGTCGTATGGGGTCCATACGCTCACTTAGTTGGAAAGGAGTCGTATGGGGTCCATACGCTCACTTAGTTGGAAGGAGTCGTATGAGATCCATACGCTCACTTAGTTGGAAGGAGTCGTATGAGATCCATACGCTCACTTAATTTAGAAGGAGTCGTATGTTTAAATAAGTAGACACATGGCATGTTTGAATAAGTAGACACGTGGCCATCATCAATCTTCTTTGATACGCCATATCTTCCAATAACTGACAAAATCTTCTCGAGCGTCGTGACTGCGGATATGATGGCTGACAGACTGTCAAAACTGACAGTAATGATGGCTTTTACATTTATGAGAGATGCTGAGCTGTCCTCGTAAAAGACAAAACCGACTCTTCGAAAACCTATACGACGGCTAGTCTTCATTGAACACTTTACACGAAAGACGAAGTGTCAGATTCATCCTTTATTAAATACATGCTGTACTGTCATCTCAGAAAATAATAAAATATTCACTGAGCGTATGGCCTTTAGATGAGCGTATGGCTTTGACTGAGCGTATGGCCTTGAGCGTATGGCTTGGACTGAGTCTCATGTCAGCGTGTCATAATTTTCACACCCTACAACAATACGGACACTATCACGAGAATCGCTAGGCGATAACCCCGCGCATGCAAATAAATGAATGACTCAACACACCTAGCTAAGGGAATAATCCCATCTTGCATGCTTATATAGAATATAGAAAAGAACATGGAAAATACGAAAACTCTCGCACCGCGCTCCACGCTCGTGCTAAGGCACAAGCTTGCGTTCAAGTCCCTTATGCGTTCAACAATGAAACAATGAATGGGTTACAACAATGAAATGGGAAGACTATCAATATAGTCGTTCCGAGTAGAGTATAGCAACATTGAAAGGCTATGGGACCGATAGGTCGCCAAGGCAACTCCCGCACAAGGAGTTGCGTAATGTATGAATGAAAGAGTAAACGAATAAGTGAATGAATGAATCAACGAATGAATGAACAATTGAAAGAAAGAATGAATAAAAGATAAGAAGGATGGAAATGGTTAGCGACAGGTATGACGGGCACGTGCAACGGGGCTCGCTACCCGCGCTGCACGGACGCCAACCTGGTCGATAACGCATTAAGGCTAAGGGTTAGCCTACGGCTCAGAGACAGCCGTTAAGTTAAAAAGACAAGTTAATACGAAATGGTCGTGGACAAACGGCACGGGCGAGGGGTGGCGATGTCGTGGCCGTAAAGAAAAAGGGATTCCGCGACATGATCAAAGGGGGGATATGCCGGCCTAGGCGAAATCAAAAAGGGGCTTACGGGCTAACTGGGGGGGGCTTGGCCACCCAGGAGACGTAAGTACGGGGTAATTTCAAAAGACTATCAGATGTGAACCAGCCGCACACAGTGATAGGTGAGAAATTACCAAAGGAGAATATGTCCAAATTGGCTTGTGATGCCAGCGACCGATGCATGTAGATTAAGTAGGCTTTGCTGGTGGCGAACCACGTGCAAGTCCTTGCATTGAAATCAAAGTAGTCTAAGTTAATCTGAACAAAGCACCTTCTGAATAAGCTTGAAATGTATCACACCAAATGATAATGAATACTTCGTACAATGAGTTAGAGAATACGCCTACGACGCGCTAGTAACAGAGGCAGGGACACGCCCTTGATATTGAATGTTTCCAAGAATCACATTATGTTATTACATATGAATTGTTGACTAACTTGATCTGCTTTGGACAGGGAAGGTCGGACGGTAAGTATGGGTAAGTCGTGCATGTATTTTCATGCGACACTTGAATTTGGCAACACGGGATAGGTTATGAAATATGCCATGAAACTTGTCCTAAGGCAAGATTAGAAAGACAATGAATGATAGAGATGCACAAAAGTAAATAGGACGTGTTTGGTAATGATAGCATTGTGGGCGAGCTAGCCTTCCCACCAGTGTATAACAATGTACTGATAATCCCACAGTCTGCTTGCAGGAAGCAGGAAATGTCGGCGGGTGCGGAGCTTTCCTCGAACGTGCTGAGGCGCGGAGCTATCTCTGGAGCCTTGGAGTGTTACAAGGAGCTGAAGCACCATATACAGGACATAATGTATCGGAACATCGCCATGAATCATTCCATGTTGTAAGCCACTTGGCACGCCTTTTATGTTTCAGAGAGAGAGAGCTTGAATGATTTGTAATATCGGCCTAGCGCCGCTTGTAAACTTCTTGAATATCAATGAAGAGTTGAATTCGTTTCAATTTGTGTTCATTTACTTTCCGCTGCAAATGGGGACACTCTGTGCGACTCTGTGGCCAAGCTCAAATCGACCGTTTCTGGACATAGCCTTGCACGGGCGCAACCTAGGCCCATGCGACATCACGCCTTAGCGAGGACGATCGCTCTTGCGGGAGCGGGGCGTGACATGCTAATCCCCTCCCCAACTCCCCAGGTGCAGCGGGAGCTCTAAACTGAAGCTGAAGTACGGAGAGGCGTTTTAAAGCTCTTCCTATTATGAAGTATTTTGAAGCCAATTCATCGAAGACCTATGTATAAAGGGGCGAATATATGGAACGACGAGTATTAGTTCAGGCATCTTGTCGAGTATATTTTTTTGTTTCAATCAATATAGCCGCAACGGCATCCAATGTAATTACGACTTGCACTTCGTTGTAAGCTATGAATGAAAAGCATATTTCTATCTTCGTAAACTGCGTGTTCAATTCTGATATAATTTGTGAAGTTTCAACTTGATGTTACAATATAATGATCAAACGTAACGTTCTTGTCTTGTACGAGTGCAATTCCAGACTCGTACGACATCACGCGTTAGCGAGGACGGTCGATTCGGCATAATACTACCAAAGATGAATGGTTTGTCGACTCGGGGCGTGACAAATTGGTATCAGAGCACAGTTATGTTTCCTCGGATTTTCGAAAACGGTTTCATTGTTGGAATGTTCGTTGCTATTACTCGATTGTATGCTTGTCGACATGCTGCGTGAAATAAAAGTTCCATATAGATAAGCCCGTAGATATTTTAAAAAATACTAATGGGTTTACTTTGTTTGTAGGAATGACAAAGAAAAATAAAAACAATCCCGGCACAGCAACCAACGTCGTGGATAGTTCGTCGAGTTCAAAGGGTGCTAGCCCTAGCAAGGCTACGATGGAGAAAATGTTACAGTTGATGGAGCTGCAGCAGCAATAGCTTCAAATGCAAATCAAAGCCCAATTTGGTGCGCAGCATAAGCAAATGGATGACCTAACGCAGATCGTAAGCAAGATGGTGGGCAATACCAAAGCAACGGTCGTGGTATCCGAAGAGAGGCAACTTGTTCAAGATGAAGTCGAGGAAGAAGTTCAACCGCAAATGATAAACTCTTCTTCCTTATTCAAAGCAAAGAAGTTCCACAAGATGAACCCACCTAAATTCAATGGCCGAGCAGAGCCTGATGTGATAGTGGGGTGGCTCACGGAGAGTGAGAACTTATTTAATCTGCTTAGCATTGAAGGATCCCAGAGGGTAACATGTGCGACGTTACAGCTACAACTGAGGGCTTATAACTGGTGGAAAGCTAAGAAGCAGGAAATATATGAAGCCGATACTGACACCACGATTTTCTAAAAAATGTTCAAGGAAGCATTTCTTGGGCAGTACGTTCCTTGTGTCGTTCGTCGTCAAAAAGAAGACGAGTTCATGATGTTACGACAGGGGAATATGACTGTTGATGATTATGACTTGAACTTCTAAAAACTCGTAAAATTTGCCGGTGCCTTTCTGTCCAACAAGGAAGACTGGTGCGAACGTTTTCAACAAGGCCTAAATGACGAACTGTGAAGGGACGTCATGAATCAAAGGTGCCGAACCTACCGCGAATCCTATGATGTCGCTCTTGATAGTGAGCGTATCTTTGGCCATATGTCGCAAGGAACCGTGCATGTCGTCCGTAACAACTACAACAAGCATCCTAACGACGTCGGGGGATCAGGAGTATCGAAACGTCCGAACACATGGCAGGGCCCATTGCGGACAACAATGTAACAGATGCGGTACACATGGGCATCAGAAAATCGATTGCGTTACGAGAACTTGCTACAAGTGTGGCGAGGTAGGCCATATATATAGCTACATATTGTCCGAAAAAACGTTCCGAATCAACACAATCCACCAAGGAACGTTCTGAATCAGTATAAAGCGCCTACACTACAAGGCGTAAATACGGTGCCCGTGAACCTACAAAATCAACGCCATGGATCTCAAGGCCGAGTTTATACATTAACTCGGGATGAGACATTCGCATCCGATACTGTTGTAACAGGTATATTACTCTAAAAAAATATACCTACTCGAGTTCTATTCGATTCGGGTGTAACGCATAGTTTTATATCTGCTGATTATGAGAAAGAAAATAAAATAACCATGCAATCACTAGATATGAACATTACCGTTAGCACTCCATTGGGAGTCGATATGCCTGTAAACTTTGTTTGTAGGAATGGCCACTTTTTAATCGGGAAAATAAATCTATCCTTAGAAGCCATTGTAGTAGACATCAAAGAGTACGACATAATCCTGGACATGGATTGGTTGGGCGTTTGTCATGCAACAATCGAGTGCGCGGAGAAGAGAGTGGTTTTTCGTCTTCTTCGCGAGACAGAGTTCTCATATTCGTGCGGTACGGTCTCGAAGACGGCCATGGTGGTATCGACAATTTCGACGAGGCCTATGCTGCGTTCCGGCTGTACGGGATACTTAGCATCAGTTCAAGATACGTGGAAGGATAATACAAACACAGTGCAAACTGATGTTGTGGCAGATTTTTTTGACGTTTTTCCCGATAAAATATACGGAATGCCGTCGGATCGAAAAATAGAATTCAACATCGACACCTTCCGGATACACGGTCGATATCAAAGGCGCCTTACCGAATGCCTCCAGCAGAACTAAAGAAACTGATGGTACAATTACAAGAGTTGCTAGACCTCGTATTTATTTGCCCTAGCGTCTCTTCGTGTGGATTTCTCATATTGTTTGTAAAAAAGAAGGATGGATCGATGTGGCTATGTATCGACTATCGTGAACTCAACAAGACGACTGTGTGGAACAAGTATCCTTTGCCACAAATCGATGACTTGTTTGACCAACTGCAAGGCACGTCAATATTTTCAAAAATCGATCTTCGTTCAGGCTATCATCAGTTGAAGATCAAGTCCGATGACATATCAAAGTCCGTCTTCCGTACTTAATATGGTCATTATGAATTCCTAGTCACACTGTTCGGTTTGACGAATGCCCCAACCGCTTTCATGGATCTGATGAACCGAGTCTTCCGACCCCAAATCGATAAATTTGTATTCATATTCATCGACGATTTCCTTATCTACTCAAATAATCGAAAAGAGCATGCTGAACACTTGAAGACGGTATTGCAGACTCTGCGTAAAAATAAATTATATGCCAAGCGGAGTAAATGTGAGTTCTGGATGAGTAGTATGACATTCCTCGGACATGTAATATCTGCCGAAGGCGTCGCGGTGGACCCAAACAAGATTGAAGCGGTGGTAGATTGGAAACGACCTACCTCGGCTAGCGACATTCGGAGTTTTCTGGGCTTAGCAGACTACTACCGAAGATTCGTGCGAAGCTTTTCAAAACTAGCGTCGCCTCTGACTCGCCTCATCCGGAAGGGAGTCGTATTTGAATAGAATGACGACTGTGAATCCAGCTTTCAAGAGCTGAAGCAATGGCGCGTCTCTGCTCCAATCCTTGCACTTCCAGATCGTCCAAAAAGCTTCCAGATATTCAACGACGCATCGGGAACTGGCCTCGGGTGCATACTCATGTAGAAAGACAAAGTCGTATCCTACACTTCACGGTAATTGAAGCAGCACGAGAAAAACTATCCAACGCATGACCTAGAATTGGCGGCGATCATGTTTGTATTGAAACTATGGTAGCACTACCTCTATGGTGTGGCTTACAGAATCTACACAGATCATAAAAGCCTAAAATACTTGTTTACGCAATGATAACTCAACTTACAATAGTGACGTTGGCTCAAACTCATAAAAGATTACGAGCTAACGATCGAGTATACGCCGGACAAGGGAAACGTCGTAGCCGACGCGCTGAGCAGAACGTTTATGGGATCACTGGCCCTAAATAATGAGATACGGTGAGACCTTGAAGCGATGGGTATTAAACTCAGAATTGAGTATCGACACCTGCACCTAGCTCAGTTGAAGCTAGGGTCGAGCCTGCTTAGCAAAATAAAGACCGCACAGAAAGACGATTCATTCCTGAAGAAGATGCACGAGCTAATTTCAACATGAAGGGCGACTGACTTTGTGGAAGATGGAGACGAGACAATGCGACTAAAAGGAAGGCTCTGCATTCTTGAAACTGCCGAACTCAGAAAAGAAATTCTGACGGAGGCACATTGTGTGAAGTATTCGTTATATCCTGGAAGCACCAAGATGTACAAGGACTTGCGCACAAACTTTTGGTGGCACGGCATGAAGAAAGACGTGGCTACTTTCGTGTCACAGTGCATGGCGTGTCAGCAAGTGAAGACAGAACACCAAAGGCCAGACGAAGAGCTGCAGAACCTCGCCATTCTCGAGTGGAAGTGGGACAATATCTCGATGGATTTCATTGTGGGATTTTCGAAGACGTCGCGGAAGAATGATGTGATTTGGGTCATTGTTGATAGATTGACCAAGTCGGCTCACTTTATCGCAATTAAAGTAGGATGGAGCATCGATCGGTTAGCGCAAATCTATATCGACGAGATTGTTCGACTGCACGGGGTACCGGCCACAATAATTTCGGACAGAGACGCACGATTCCTATCACATTTCTGGACGAGCCTGCAAGCGGCGATGGGGACCAAACTAAATTTTAGTTCTGCGACCACCCCCAGACAGACGGTCAGACGGAGAGGGTAAATCAAATCTTAGAGGATATGTTGCATCTGTGTGCGATTAATCTAAAGACTAGTTGTGATACGCATTTGCCGCTTGCGGAGTTTGCGTATAACAACAGTTATCAGTCGAAAATTCAGATGGCTCCATATGAAGCGCTCTTTGGGAGGAAGTTTCTTTCTCTAATATGCTGGGACGAAGTCGAAGAACGACAAGTGCTCAGACCGAAACTGGTGGAGCAGGCCGTCGAAAAGGTCCGCTTGATCCGAGATAGACTTCGTATCGCGCAAAGTCGACAAAAGAGCTACGTAGATCTTTGTCGACGACCGCTAGAATTTTTGGTCGGGGACCATATGTTTTTGAAAGTAACGCTCATGTGTAATGTGATGCGGTTTGGCGTTAAAGATAAATTGAGCCCGAGATTTGTAGGCCCCTTCGATATTATCGAACGAGTTGCAACGGTTGCTTATCGGATCGCACTACCCCCTGCCTTGGCTAATGTGCACGATATTTTTTATGTTTCACAAGTTCAAAAATATGTGCACGATCTAAGTCACATGGTTAGCTTCGATCAGTTGGAGCTACGTACTGACTTGTCTTACTCGGAGGAGCCTATTCAAATTTTGGACCGTAAGGAGAATGTATTACGAAATCGATCGATGTCCTTGGTCCGCGTACTTTGGCGGAACCATTCAGTTGAGGAGTCGACGTGGAAAATGGAGGTGGAGATGAAGGAGAAGTACCCTTCGTTGTTTGCCTAATTTAAGGTCAGTCGCTTGTTCTTAAGTTTCGGGATGAAACTTTTTTTAATGGTATATTTTGTAGTGCCCCGCTTCCGATAGGCGACGGACTCTGTAATATGCTTGTGCCAAGTCAGATCGGTCGGGAACTTAGATGTCCATCTGACTCGATTGTTGAGCTTGATAAACGATAACACCTTGCGGCATCGATCAAATTGATTTGGACAAATGTTACGAGAATCGATCAAATTAATGAAACGACTTCTGCTGGAATAAGTCCTCGATGCAGCAGACTGCGTCTCGGCGAGTGAACTCTATATAAGAGCCCCTTCGATGTGACCGGACTGCTATATTGTTTTCTTGGAGCTTTTGCCGCTTGGTTTTGATGAATGTATTTTTGTGTCATTTTTTGAATGAATTCTACGAATTTCGAAACGAAGGATTAAAGAAAGAATTCTGAATAAGTATCGGTGCCATTGCAGGAGCTCGCATAACTAAAGCTTGAACGTTGCGAAGCGCTTCGATGGTCGACAGGATCAAAATACTTGGTGGGTGATTTGCCCCTTCTTTTCTACTCTGTCCCGCAAACGAAATTCCTTTGCCTCGAACTTATTCAAATCGACGATGCCATGTTAAATGCATGTCAATCCACTAAGATCAAGAACTCGAAAAAATATATCGATTTTGAGTAATCTACTCTGAAAATATATGTTTCGCACCAAAACGAGAAAGTTTAAGGTTCTAGTAAAAAGATAGACTATTTCACATGCTGCAAAATAATATGAAACCTCAATTGTGGCTTATGATGCCTCGGACAATTTGGTGCCTACGGGACGCTAAATCGGAAGTACAGCTTTGGGAAAAATAAATCGTTGCATGAGTTGGGAGAAATGATAATGTCGTTCAATACTGTCCGCGCTATACAAATATGTTTGCATATATTAAACTGTTCTCGCATTGGCATGGTCATGGACAGCTTGTGCACAAGTTTGATTTTTTTCAAATCGATATCCGGGGTATCGGCATCGAATCGACCTAGGGGGAATGAATAATCGTGCTTCGGCACTGATGCATTACGGGACCATCAGTCAGGCTTGCAACCTAGACTGAACGGACCGAATTGCCGTTGAGATAGTCCCAAGTGGTGTGTAACACCAGAGACCGCACATATAAGATAGTAGCATGCTCACCTATTGTCTTACGCAGGTAGTAAATATTATCTCTATTTTTATGCAGGGATGATCACGGCCGTGATAAGAATTGTGATAAATCGTTATGTTTTACTGTATGCTTTATTACTTCAAAGATGGCTATCGATATTGTCACGACCCGCACCCGCTATAAGGGCACGTGTACGAGACAACGCCCAGCCCTCACCGTAAAAACGGCGTAGAATGCTGTAGGTTTTCTACTCTAAACAATTTATATATATACATCAAAACCTGTCGAGAATATGGTCAACTCCGAACGGAGGGCAAGCAATGAATATATATGAGTGCTCAAATCACAACTCTAAGATGATAAAGTAAAGACTGAAAGATAAAGACAACAAGACAATAATAAAATAATAACCTGCCATGTCCAACACAAGAATATATACAAGTCCAAGTCTCTAATACAATCCATAATAATAACAGTCTCAAAAGTAGCTGGAGACAAGGTCCAGTACAAAAGACCTACTCTAACTAAGCAATAGGTAAGGTCTCGTCAGGCGGAGCTAAGCCCTGTTGGACCAACGTCTCCAAGTCTATGCCCACTACGTCATCCAGACTGTAGTAGGTACAATAATCCCCCTCGTCGTCATCTGTAATATTTGTCAACATATCCTGTCAGGATGGAACGAGTACAATCTACTAACAACAGTTCACAAGATATGACCAAAGCTATAAGACAGTAAATAAAGAGTATATACAAGAAAAATCATGGAATGTACATGTGAGTATCATGGCAAGGTAAGCTGTAAAACTAGAGCTAGAACAAGGCAAGTAAACTGATCATGGCATGTACAAGAATCAAGAATCATATATCTAGGTGTGTGAGTACTAGCTACAATATGTGGCCGGCTTAGGTCTGCACGAGGTCTACAGATCCACCAATCCTACGTGGAGTGTAGGATTGGTATTATTCAAGGTCTACAAGAATAAACAAGGCGGATAATGACCACATATCTAGACTAGTGCTCCCCGTCCCCGACTGGTAGAGTGGATCCAAGCAAGACACGTTATGACACGGGATTCTACGAGAAGGAAGCAAGTCTCCTCGAGAATCGGTGTCCATATATTGCACAAGAACTACAAAGGGCTTGCACAAGATATACCAAGATAACGAGGAATAACATCTCATGTCGGGATCCATGAATACCAATCCGTGTGACCAATGTGTCGAAAACAAGCATATCTACACTAATTACATGAATTATAACAATCATCGTAAATTGGAAAAGTGTCAGAGAATGTACTCGCCTGTAATAAGATATGATATGTCAACGGGATACAACGCAGCGTCTCGAGGACCTATAGAGAACAAGACGTATCAATACTCTGTTTAGGAAGTAAAGTCAAATCAAAATTAAACCCTATTAAGTCATTCTAGGTTAAGACACATCAAACTAGACTGTACGAGGTCAACCTAAGTCATATTAGGCCTAACCAGGTCAAACTGGGTCAATGCAAGTCAAACGAAATTAATCTAGGTCGATTTGAGTCAACAATTGACTTACAGTTGACTTTTGGTCAACTGGTCAACTCTGGTCAACTTCGGTCAACTTTGGTCAATCCTAGGTCAATCCTAGGTCAATGGTGACTAATACTTGACTTTTGGTCAACTACTCAAGTCTAATGAAATTTGGGACTAAATTGGGTAAAGTGTTGACCCATAGTTGACTTTTGGTCTAAAAAGTCAACAGTGGTCAACCGGGGTCAAGACTAGGTCTAGGTGACTATTTCTAATCATTACCAACCTCTACAACCCATATCCAAGTCCATCTTGGACTTCAAAACCCAAATCTTGGCCGTAGGCCAATTTCCTAATTTACCTTTTCTAAGGTAAATTTCTAGCCTAGGTGGAAACCTAGTTAGCCTACCTACGCTTGGTATTTTGACCCGTCCTCCCTAGGGTAGTAAGATACTAGCCTATACATATATTACCTACCAAGATACCTAGGTAAAGTGGACGTCTAGTCCATCTTACGGCATATTGCCGATATCTTGAATATTTCAAGATACGTAATGGTATGGCACGATACTGGCGCCCTACAACCCCGATTTCCACTCGGGAGCCTACCCGCAAAATCTAATTCATATAATCTAGGTCCACGCCAAGTTTCGTCGCGATCCGATACTCGGAGCTCAAATTCACCTACTAACTCGAACTCCTCTAAAACATATTCTTCTAATTCTTCCCATTCTAATTCTTCTAACTTCTTCTGATTCTCTTCTCCTCTTCCTTACTAATTTTCCTATTCTAATTCCCTCTTCTCATTCTTTTCCTATCCTCTTCAATTTCCTAATTTCCTATTCTCTTTTCCCCTCCTCTCTTCCTATTCTCCTTCTCCTACCTCTTCTAAGCTTCTTTTCATTTTCTTCTTCTTTTCCTTACTTCTCTAATTCTCTAACTTCCTAATCTCTTATTCTTCTTATTCTACTCTTCATTTCCTCTCTCTCTCCTCTCTCCTCTCTATATATATATATATATATATATATATATATAGGGGGGGTTTTAAGAGGTAAAGGGGGCTAGGGGGTTTTCTGCTACAGCTGCTACTGTGGCTGCTGTTACTGCCACTGCTTGCTGCTGCTCCTGCTCTCAGCTGCTGCTGCAGCTGAGACTGCCCCTGCTGCTTCTGCATTCTTCTCTTCTCTCCCTCTTCTAT